>LFZO01000720.1:0-21555 GCA_001578225.1 Pseudocercospora musae
CCGCCGCCACCACCACTCCCAAGCGCCCCCGCCTGATCCTCAAGGTCTCGCCTCCTTCCACCTCTTCTGGTGTTTCGCCGCGGTCGCGACCGCCAATCAAGCTGTCGCTCAAGAAGAAGAGAGTCTCGCCGCCTCCCGCTTCGGCTCGAGAGCCATTTATCGACCCTTTCGCTCTCGAGCGAGAAAAGGATCTGGCTGCGGCGCGCGGGCTTTTGAGCCTTGGGCAGCAGGAGGTGAGGCCGGCACGGCCAGGCGACTCCTTGCCGCTCTATGTGCCGCCGCCCCCGCCGGTTCCCGGTGGTGGGCGTGCGGCACTACGAGCGAGACTGCAGATGAGAGAGGAGGAGAGTGGGGGTGAGGAGAGTGATGGCGATGATGGGGAACTCACTGGCCCCATCATGAGCCGCGGGATGGTGTTCGCTGCGGCGAAGCGTAGGAGGAGTGGAGAGGAGTGAGTTGTGGCGGTGGGGTGAGGGGATGATGGGTGAGGTTCGGGTTGGGTTTTGGTCGGTTTTTGGCTTGTGAGCTTGGCGTCTATGTGTGGAGTTTTGAAATGAATTTTGCGATTTTGGTGTGGATGTACTGTCTCCACCCACTTTTCTGCCTGTATTGTGACTTGACTCTGACCTGCAGTGGGTACTCTTCATTCGACGTCTGGTCTCGAGGTCGCTATGGCGCCACATGATGTTGAAGCGAAAGGTCATGCTATATGTCTGTTCTCGCTATTTTACACTGGATTTCGATCTCGACGCTGGCCAGCTATAGGTAATTTGCGCTCGATTGAAAGCAGCAGCCTGAATGCCATTGATGTCTGACATATTCACTGACGCTTCTATTCATTCAGCCGTCAACGCTGCTGCCAAGGACGCCGGCAAGACCCTCACCGACGATGATCCAGCTCTCTGGACTCGTCCCGACATCCTCGGAGGCACTAGGCCTTGCGAATTCAAATCATGCGGCTCAGCCGATCTCTTGTCAAGCTCTCCAGGAGCGTCTTGCTGCCTTCACGCAGAATGCCCGCGCCGACAATCCCGTTACGAGATGCATGTTCAGCTCGATTTCTATCTCGGAAGTCCTGCAGAGCTCTGAGATGTTGAGGCGCGAGGCCTTGACATGTGTTTTTCCTCCCTTCTTTGGCTTGGATAACGACATTTTCTCCAGTGTCCAGCGCCAACTGTGCATCTGGCGTTTAAGCTCGATGCCGCCCTGGCGTTTCAAGAAATCGAGTCGACTGATTGTGACGTGCTTCATAGCTCACCTTTTCCTCATATGTCTTTGTTTTGACTTTGGATTGCAGGCGATGCCATACAGTCGCTGAATGAGCTCGCGGCTGCTGTGGAAGCTTGAGACAGTAAGGCGGCAGGCGGGACTATGTCCATATTACACTGGTCCCCTAAGACGTAGAAAGTCAAGAACTCGACGCTCTGTACAGGTAATCGCGTGAAATTCTAACGTACATTCAGTTTCAACTCCGTCACAGTAACCATAGCTGAGCCGAAAGCTCCAATCTGCAATCGCGACGATGAGGGCGGCGTTCCTCTGATTACTGTTGAGGACGCTAACACCGTCAATCCCCCTACCATTACCGACATCGTCCTCCCCACTGCCGAGAACTCAGTCGCTGCAGAGACGACGATCTACTGCTACTCGGTCTCCCCAGTCGTCTTCTCCGCTATGCCACGGCCAGGTTCTCCCATTGACTTGCGCTCACCATCGCGACACGGTAGCGCTTCGCCCTGCCAACCTTCCCCCATCTCTCCGTCCGGCAGTGATGATGCCTTCACCATTACAAGCGCTACTGGTCCAGCGCTCGAGTTGATCAATGGCGTTCAATACCCTCGCGCCATGCAACGCTTCATCGCTGTCGCAGAGTATCAAGTGTATCCATATTACACTGTTTTCTTCGATATCGTGATGTCGACTGTGATTTGGAGGCGATTCTCTGCGTCCGAGATCTGAGGTCGAGATCGTCCTAGACTCTTGGGCCGTGAGAGCCAAAGGTTAAAATACCCTCCACATCTCACCTTTTCTTCTCGCTTTGACATAGTGTCCCGAAGCCGCAGTGGCTGCGATGGAACTTCTTCGTCATCTCAAAGTCTCCACGGAGCATCAAGACGGTGAGACGAATAGTTGTGACTGTGGTTCAATTCGTTATCTGGGTCATAACTCTGACGTCTCTAGTCACTCCCATCGTTCGTACTGATACAATTGATCCCATGAAGAAGGCTCTCATCAACATTGCCGCAGGTGAACAGATTTGTATTACCACTCGGACTTACAACATCAATCCCGTTCAGCTCAATATTGCCACAAACATCTTGGCTGGAGCAAACCACATAGCCTGAGATTGGTGAATATTTGCTGCTGGTCGATCCATGAACATTGTTGATTGTGATCCGGTCAATTGTCAAGTTCGAAGGGAACTCATTGCAGAGAGTTAAGTTCTTCTGTCCGTAACACTGGGTTACTTCCACGGCATAGTCGACATTGTCGATCAAAATGTCTTGGTACGTGATGTTCGAAACACGACCGGTGCCGCCACCGCCTTGAAGATCTTCGGATAGTGCTGATGCTGCGCCAGGCCAGACTTTAATTCGAGCGCCATCGGAAGCGTTGTACATCGAGATGTTGTAGACCTGTGTGGTCAGCTAGGCTCTCCCCCAGAGTGAATGAACACAACTCACGTAAACATTCTCCACAATATCGACCTCTCCAACATACTGTCCAAGACTGCCAACGCTGATGCCATGGCTACCGTTGCAATGCAAGTTCTGGACCAAGATGTCGGTACTGTTCGGCTTGAAAGAGACACAATCATCGCCGTTGTTGATGATTGAATTCTGTATCACCACGTTCTCGCTCCTGTACGTGTCCCACCCATCAGTGTTCTTGGCCTCGTTTTCACTCGCACTGTATCCAGTAATATCGATACCGTCAAATACAACATCGGTGCTATTGGCCACAAAATTATACCATTGCGGTGAATACCTCAAACGGATGTCCGAGACGCTTCCGGTGTGCAGACCAATCGTCCCGAACAATATCGGTCTCAAGATCAACGCGTCCGATGCGTAGAGGTCATACCAGACCTGTCCATTGCCATCGAGAAGACCTCCGCCGTAGACGTTCACATCATTGCCGCCCAATTGAAAAAATGTTGTGGCGTTCTGGAAAGTTTGGTTGAAAGCGTTGGCTTGCCAGTAATCTGTGTCATTTGTGAATTGGATGTATGCTTTGATGTCGAGATCAATGCAACTTAGGAAGGTCAGGTCCAAAGCTTTCCCGATCACGTAGGTCTGACCCTGTGGGAAGACGACATGTCCGCCATTGTTGCAATCTTGAATTGCCGAAAGGATGTATTCTGAGTCGTCGGTCTTGAAGTCATTGTGAGACTGAACGTAGCAGGTTTTGGTTCGAGGCGATGAGGCTGGGAATGATTTCCAGGAATCGAATGGCGAGAAAGTTATGTTAGGTCTCGAGCTTGAGTGGTTGGTGATTGATACTCCAAGGGTCGATTGATATTCTTCATATGCTGTCCAGGTGGCCAATGCTTGTAAAGCAAATCCGACCACGACCATGTAGAGCTTGTGGGTTGAAAACATCTCGGCGACTGAAACGGCCTTGTTACCTACTGGAACTTTCGTGGATGGCAGCTAATTTATTCTAGGCACGGAAGTGTGTTCGGTCGAACATGGCTTTGTAGCTCTATATATTAATTACATTGTGATTCTCCGTAGTCTTGGGTACATACTATATAGACTGCCTTAATACGCTATTTCCCTTCGGGGGCCTTACTAAAGATAGTCTAAGAAAGTATCTAGGAATTCTAGTAGATAGAGCCTAGCTCTATAGTTAATATTATTAAAATAGCTAAAAATAGATATTAATAAGAAGCCTAAAGCTATCTAGCTAGAAGTCTAGTAAGTAAGATAGTAGAAAAGTAACTCTCTATAGTAGAAATTAATACTAAAGTTATAAAAAGTTACTAGAATATCTAGTAGTTAAATTTAAGTAGAGAGTAGTATATTTCTATAAAAATAATACTTTTTAGAAGTCTAGAGAGCTTTTAGATATATTAGAGATATATAGTCTAAGCTAGAAAGTTAAGGAAATAAATAATAGAAGTATATACTCTACTAGCTTTAAAATTTATTAAACTAAAAAGAGCTAATAAAATATAAATAGATTATAAAGTATAATAGAAGATATAAGGTAAGTAGAGACTATTATAGTAGCTATCTAGAAACCTAGATAGTCATATAAAACTAGCTAAAAGTACTAAAGTAGCCTCTATACTATAAGGTAATATCTAGATTAGATGATTAGATTATCTTAATACTAAGACTATATATACTTTACTAAAGCTAGATCTTTCCTCTAGCTAGAACTTAGAATAAAGTATATCTCTATTACCAATAAATAGATCTATACTAAATAAAATAATTCTAAATTATATAGAATATAAGAACTTATACATATATATAAAAAGTAATAGATAAAATAGAATTATCTAGATAAGAGGATTTTAGATAGTAAATAGATAGATAAATATATTCTAGATAAATAAAAGATAGTTAATATAGACAAATAATAGATAGTAAGTATAATAAGGAATATTTAGAGAAAGAGTCTCTTTTTTAGATTTTTTCTTTTTTCTTTATAGTTTATTTTATTAAGATAGCTACTATATTAATATACTTAGTAAAGTCTATTTAGCTCTTAAATTTAGATTTAAAGTACGTTAGTACTTCTAGATAGTATTTACTATTCCTAATATTATAAACTACTTTCTAAAAGATATTAAAATTTAATACTTTTAGTACTATAGTATCTCTATTTAAATTATTAGAAAGCTAGAAAGAGATAGATCTAAATAATCTATCTATCTTTAGTAATTAAACTTTAGAGATCTTTTAAGTAACTATAACGAGCTTAACTATATATATAGTACTAACTCTAAAATTTATTACTATTTAATATAGTTAGTTTACTTATATCTATTTTACGATATTCTATAGACTACTATATAGATAGACTTATTAGTATTAGAATTATTAGAGACTAGATATATAGTAATATATAGAATATCTATCTAACTAATAGTTTAATAGATAGTAGAACTAATAAGTATTTTCTAAAAGAATTATATAGCGTACTAGATTAAAAAGGCTATACGAGTTATATATATTCTATATATGTACTAAGCGTATACTACTTAGTAGATATAGGACTTAGTAGAAGATCTTACTTTATTTAGATCCTTATATTATTCTAGATAGAGGGATAAATAGTAATATAAGAATTATAATAATATAATATATATCTAAAGCTAAGTTGTATCTACTAGGCCCGCTAGATACTCCCTTAGACCTTCTCTAGAAGGGAGCTACGTAGAGCGCTTAACTAGCTTGCTTCGGAGGTAGTCTGAGCGTCCCCTAAGACTAGGTTCTCCGCAAGGAAGACGCGACACTCCTTCCTTGTGAAGCTCAGCTGCGAACAAGCTCCACTTGAGGTAAATAATTATTGGTGGAGGATATTGGGGTCAATCGGAAGACTCGATGCAGTTCGAAATCCTGAGAGAACTGTTTCACTTTACACGGCTTAGACAATGCGGTCTGATGGGCCCCCATGAGATGTTTTTCCGGTGCTTGAGAACCAAGCATCATACCATGACCAACCATATGGAGAGCCTGAAATGGTCTTCGGTCAATCGTACAACCTTTCATGCATAGAATAACAGCCCACATCGCGGACAATGCTCTACGAGTTACTGTTCCATTGGACATTTTCCTGCATCACTTACAATCTTGACTGAATCTTCTCTGGAATGTCGCTCAAGGCATACTGTACAGCATACTTCTTGCTCCGTACTGTCTCAGCTTCCTGCATACTCGGAGTCTTCGCAGCAGTAGCAGGATTGTACTTCCAGTTCGTGCCCTTGATAACCTCTTGATCAGACAGCTTCTTATTCCACTTCCCATCAGCGCGCTTGTAGACATTGATGACAACGCATCCACCGAGACCGAGGTTGTGCTGCAAGGCCACGTTTGCGTCAACATGTCTGGTGTTGGCCCAACCTCGTAGTTGCCAAGTCAATTCAGCACACTGCGCAAGACCTGTAGCGCCAAGTGGATGACCTTTAGATATGAGTCCACCGGAAGGGTTGACGATTGGTCCTTTACCACCGAAGGTGATATCGCCGTTTCGCACCATCTCGTGCGCTTTGCCTTGTTCACAGAATCCTAGTCCTTCGAGCAGAATCAGTTCATTTGCCGAGAAGCAGTCGTGAAGCTCGCAGACTTTGATATCCTTAGCAGTCACGCCAGCCTCTTTGTATGCAAGCTGGACAGCATTCTTGGTCATGCCGAATCCGCACAGATCCATCGCAGATTTTGAGTAGAGCGAAGGTGGATCTGTTTGAAGCTGCTGACCAGCCATCAAGATTGCCTGGTTCCAAAGATGAGGCTTCTTCTCCTTAAGGAAGCGTTCCGAGACAATGATTGCTGAGCCTGAACCGTCAGAGGTCGGACTGCATTGCAGCTTTGTGACTGGGAAGTGAATCATAGTGGATTCAGCAATCTCCTTAAGAGTATACTCCTTTTGGAACTGGGCATATGGATTCTTGGTCGAGTGTGCGTGACTGATTCGACCAATCTCTGCGAAGTCTTCTGCCTTGGCACCGTACCTGATGTTTGATTAGCTGGTTTAAAGATCGTCATTTCATGGGACATACTTCTCCATGTACTCTCGACCCGCGTTCGCAAAGTACTGGGCATTTCGCGGGCTCTCATGCTTTCCAAAAAGCTCTTCCATGAGTTTAGTCGGTTGCTCCATTGGGCTTGGTCGATCGCTCCAGCCGGATTTGATTGAACCAGGCTGCATCTGCTCGAAGCCGACAACCATGATACAGTCTGCCGCACCTGCTCGAATGAGCGTCCTTGCCATGTGCAGACCCGTTGAACCAGTAGCACAGGCATTGTTGGTGTTGTAAATGGGAATGCCAGTCATGCCGAACTGATAAAATACTCTTTGTCCGGAGCAGGTGTCGCCGTAGCAGAAACAGGCGACACCCATTTCAACATCATCGTATGTGATCTGAGCATCAAGCATGGCTTTGGTACCAGCCTCGAACCCGAGTTCTACATAGCTGCGAGTCTGTCTCGGCTTGATACTAGGGGCAATCAGTAAATGCTCATGATGGAGAGACAAGAGCTTACAATTGGGTCACGCCAACGCCAAGGACGTATGCGTTCTGTTGTGGCTTCTTGATCTCCATGGTCGCTATGATGTGTCTGTAACTGTGAAGCTCGAACAATAGTGGCAAGGAGAAGTTGTACGTGCAATTGTGTCGTCCAGCTCGACATGTCGATCGGAAATAGCTCGGTTATGTCTGTCCCCGCAATGACCACACGTGGTCATGGCCGAGGCAGTAAGTGAAGAAATCGTGTAACGATCATCGCAACGCGTTGTTCCAGCTCCGAAATTATTTCATGAAGATGAAACATCATATCGGCTTGGGCTTCGTTTCCACCAGGCGCATCTCTAGCTTGCAAGAAGAAGTCAAAGTGTTGAGCAGAATTCGGTGTATGGCCCAGGACGAATAGCGCAGGATGCTGACAAGATTCTAGAAGAGGGCGATGAGGATTACGCCATGTCTGACTTCCCAGGAACCTGTAGCGCGGTAGGAATTATGTTTGCATTCACGATGGGTGGTTCAACGACAGCCTCAGCGAGGGCTGGCTTCATCTCGATCTCTTCATTCAACAATTTGAACAGGAAGCTCGTGCTTCTACTATTTTGCAAATCTCACTCAAACCATTGATCAGTGAGCGTAATCATGCCCTCCAGGCACGAACGAGCTACCTGATGCACGGTACAGCAGATCTTACTTTATACATTACGCGCATAAAGCGCTTCTCCAAGATCTTAATGCAAATGCTGATATACACAGACTGGTGAGTATCCTCTTGTGTACAAGGCATGACTCCGGGCGAACGTGAGCAAGCGGTGTTAGAGATGGCATGTCTGTCTCGGCACGGTGTCTCAGAGTGCCGATCGTTTGGACCATTATTGCTGGCCCTTTGTGCCCATTTCTTTCAGGTTCTATTTGGTTTCCTCGGCGGAGACGTTATTTGTACTCCTTGAGGCAGTCCGACGCTGCCAAAACCAGCCTCCGCTCGAAGGCGCGGCCGGAGCTTTATCTTCGGCCTTTTGGGGTATCAAGATATCCGATTGAACTTTCTCTTCCGCGGGAGTTCTGACCGCCGGGGTGACCTTTCCTGTAGCAGATGGGGTGTCAAGCGGACTGCCTCCATCGACAAAGGGCGTCGGCGGTAGCGAAAACATAGGGCTGGTGACTCCAGGCATTGTGGAAAGACGGGCATTCTCTGCCTCTTCCTTTGCCGCCTGCGCGGCCGCCTGTGCTTCCTCGACAGCCTTTTGGGCCTCGATTTTGGCCGCCTCCATCTTCGCCTGCATCCGTGCAATTGCATCTTCCTGTCGACGTTTGGCGACTGCCATTGCTTTCTTGACCTCGTCAAGCTCCTGCCTAGCCAGTGCCTCAGATGTCTTCGCATTGACAAGCTCCAAAACGAGGGCTTCTTCGGGGACCGGCTCATGCTGCGTGGTGGCAAAGACCTCTTGCGTAGCAAGAGACGAAGTCCTCTGCGAGAAGCCACGGCGATGTACCGTCAGTCTATCACTGGTCTCAGGTGCCGGCGATTGTGTCCCGGATGCAGGCGATGGATCAGCTGGCGAGTACCCAGGAGAAGCCTCGTAGTCTGTGCTGTCCGTGCGAATGATCGGTGGTGGCGGTGGCGCCAGATCGGTTGAGATGGGTGTTGGATTCCTTGAGCTCTGACGCAGACTCTGCACTGAAGAGCTCGAATCACGCCGACCAAGCTTCAGCTCACGCAAACCACCAGCATTGGCAACTGACCCTGCTGGCAAGCTGGAGACACTACCTTTCCGGCTTTGCGGATCCGCTGCAAATGTGCTCTGAGTTGGGACCTGTTGCAGACTCTCCGCTCGATTCAGCCGCTCTTTTCTCTCGACAGATCGGGCCTGAGCTTTGAGCTCCGTGAGCTGATGCTCCATTTTCTGCCTGGCCTTGAAATCATCATTCACGCGTTGTCTTAATTCTCGGACTTCGGATCGTAGGTCCTCGGCCTCGCTTTGGACAGTCATCAGGGAGGCTTCTGAAGAGTCTAAACGTGCTGCAAGATCTCTGGACTGGGACTCGGCAACAGCCAGTTCCTCTCTCGTCCTCGCAAGAGTGCTACGCAGCTGAGCTTTCGTCTCCAACGTGGCAGAGAATCTGACATTGGTTTGCAGCCGGTCCTGGGCCTTCTCAACCAGGACCTCGAGCTCATCCTTCTCTGGCGCTTGTTTCTCGCTACCATCGAGCTGGACGTTAGTCCAGTCTCCAACGCTCAAAGGCCGGCTTCTTGGAGGAACTTCGAGTTCAAGTTTGTTTGCAGGAGGGGGCATGGTACGCCGTCGGTCGTCCTTGTCGTCTTTCCGCAGCTTGCCAACGATCTGCCGCATGACCCTCTGATCTTCGCTGCGCTCCTCACGTTCGCGCTGAAGCATTGCAGCGAGCTGTGCGTGCTCTCGCTGCATTTCTCCGATCGCAGTCAGAAGGTCTTCAATTTGAGCGTGAAGCTCCTGCTGCTGCAGGCTTGGAGTTGTGGCAAACATTGATTCTGCCTTGGACTTGGTGCTGACACTATTGGCAACACTTTCTCGTATCGTGTCCAGGTCATTCGCGTTTGGTGCATCTGGTTCCGTGATCGCAGTTGATGCTAAGCTGGGAGCCGAGGAACCAGTTGTTGATGTGCTATCCTCGCTGCTTGAACTCTCAATGACTCCAATGCTTTGCTTGCTGGGGCTGCGCCTGAGAAAGCTCGTTGGCCTGCCGAAGAATCCTGTCGAGGTAGTCGTTGCACCTTTGTCAGCGGTTGGAGGTGATAATGTACTAACGCTTGGTTTCGGCACATGACCGATAGGTTTGCTGGGAGTTGATGAGTGCCCAGGAGTCCACAGTCGGCCAAGAAAACGTGATGCTGCTGCTTGTACATCAGGCAGAAAGCCAGCACTTTGTCCCACCGTCTCGGATGACTGATTCTCAAATTCTTTCTCCAGCTCGGACAAGCGAGCGTGGGTGACAATGTCGCCCAAAGAGGTGAAATCGTCGACCAATACATCGGAATCGCCACCATAGATGTCCCACATTTCGCGGCCAAGCAGAAGTCGCATGACCTCTTCAAACTCAGTTGTGCCTAGCATCTTCTCCTCGTGGCGTCTCATGAGAGACAATGCAACGCGCATCACAGTCTCGTTCGCACCTTCGGCGAATATCACATCGTAGATTCGGAAGAGCATCGCTAGAGGACATGTGACCGCGAAGCAAGAGAGAAACCACTGTGACAAGTACGCAGGCTCAATGCCCAGGTCCGCAAGATGCTCGTGGAGTTTCGGGTGATGTTGTTTGAGCAGTGAGGAGAACTGGTATATTCGCATGTGCAAGCCGGACAAGGAGGGAAGGAACGACGGCCGTAGCGAGTAGTGGTCCATCAAGCTGTAGAAAGGTCAGTGTATGGTCCTCCACACACACTCATGGCATACTCACCGAACAAGCACGCAAAATGCTTCCCGCTCGCCCATATTCATGAGCAGCGGCCCGACCAAGAAACCTAAGCCTTGACAATAACCAATGTCTTTGTCGTGCAAGGAAAAGCACTTCAGCACTCTGCCCAGCATCCTCTGCCCCTCGCCTTCAGCATCTCTGAACAGTTCCACGCCAGGAAATGATCGCCCAACATCCTTATTGATGATGCCCTCGTAAGGACTCTTCTCCCCAAGCAACCGCTCATAAGCTTCCTCCAAATCTCGATCTCGAGCGCCGGCCATTGAAGTCCATACAACGCCTCGTAGAGGAGGAGGTATGCCGGATCGCATTTTGGTCGTAGTCAGGGTGGGTAAGCGGACTGCAGTGCTTGGGTAGTCCTGCACGAGAGCCGCCCAGAACTCTAGCTCGGTCATGGGTGGCACCTCATCGGGGATACCAGAGGCGCAGGAAATGCTGTACCGGACAGAAGGCGCGTCGCGGTCGGCCACCAGTTTCTTGATGTGTGCCATGCTCGGCGGCCGACTGTGCGCTCGTGCACGCAACGATGGCTTGTTCGCAGCCGCCTTGGGGTCGGCAGCAAACTTTGCATTCTCTTGCTCCAGTCTTGCCAACAGGAAGGCAGTCGACTCATCCTCGGCGCCGTCCGGTAGACTCCTGTCCTCTTTCTCCTGTTCTTCAGTCTTATCGAGAGCCTGCCAATCAACTTGGAGATCGTCTCCAGAGCCATCAGAGCTGCGTTGACTCGTGCTGCCACTTGGACTGGTCAATGCCGGTGTCGAGATGTAGTTGGGCTCGAGAAGGTCGATGCTATCCAGCGTGGCATTGGTGGACCGACGATGAATTTTGAAGTCGGTATTTGGATGGCCAGCACTGTCTCGACCCGTCTGCCATAGATCTCTGCCTTGGGTGAATTCGATGGCAGACATGGGCGTAATGTCCCCGTCGTTGGTGTCGAAGATGGTGGTGGGCCCGTCGTCGCCGTCAAACAGCGTGCTCTGCCTATCTGGCGGGGCCCATTTGTTCTGCAGGATATCTAAGCTGCTAACTTTCCGCAGGTGTCGACGGACACCATTCACCCGTGGCGTCGCCAGGACGTCGGTGACTTGCTCTGTGCTCAAATGGTCGTAGTCCAGACTGCTTTCGGACAGTGCGATGCTGGTCATGCTGTCCCGGCATAGGTCGTGCTCGTCATTGGGCGTTGTGGGCGTGGAGGGGCCCTTTGGTGTGTCGGGCTGGGGCGAGGAGGACAGTCGGGTGTCGTCGAAGGGCTCGTCGTGCAGGGTGGTGGTGCTGACGAATATGGGCCTGGTGCTCTCCTGGGTGGGAGTAGGCAAGTCGCTGTCGTTGCCGCTGGAGCTGGTACCGACGGTGTCTGGTGTTTTTGGTCTGCGTGTGTCTCGTGCCGCCGTTGTCTGCTCACCCTCCGTACCAGCCGCGGCAGACGTATGCTTCTTTATTGACCATGTGTACTGCTTGTCTGCCTCTACCGAACAAGACCTTCTCCCAGCCCGACTCTCCTGCATATCGGCGGCGCCCACACCCACGCCCACGCCCATGCCCACGCCCTGCTCGCTTCCCATTGCCTTCTTCTCATTCATCACCGTTGCAACAGCTCCAAACAAAATCATATAGGGTCTGAGCCGGCAGAGCCCCGTAGTAAGATGAAGCACAACCTTAAGGCACACTCAGATGCACGCAGCACGATGCACACGATGCACGCGGTGCTCTGGATCGCACGTACGCGGTTGTGCTACGGCATCGCGGAAGGACGTGAAGACAGAGGGAATGCTGGGCTGGGACGAACGCGTGCGAATGAGCGGACGGTGCAGTGCGCGCAAAACGAGTGAGCGGCGGCTTGGACCAAGAATTGCTGGAGTGAAACACGCGCTGTTGGTTCGAGATGGAGGTTCAAAGGGCCATCAAGCATTCGCTGGAACCAGGCCCAGGGTGAGCTAGGACTACTAGTCAGGGGCATGTCCGTTTTTCTCACCCTGACACCCTCTGACCGTGGTCCGTCTGCCCTCTGGAGCAGCCTCCCATCTTCATTTCCCATGTTTCGACTTTCCGTCATGTCGCTGACATGTGGGAACACTGGGGCATGCTACAGTATCGACATTCGATACGAAGCCTTTGCTACTGGTATCAGAGGCTAGTTTGAAGCCTAGCAATGCCTTCTTTGTTTTGCCTAATCAGAAATCCTTGTAAAGCTGGAAATGGGAGTAGACATGGAGAATAAAGAACAATGTCGATTGTATCCATCACTGATTGCGCTGGCGTCGCGAGTCTTGACATGCTCCTAGACTTCTGCATACTAGGTAGAATCGCATCGAATCTTCACATCACGAGCATGGCACCGAAGAGGAAAGGGAAAGCCTCGGCAGCCACCAAGAATACAGCGGGAGCTGCAACGAGGAAACGGAAAGCGGATGATCAGGGCGATGACGGTGACACCTCTGTGCCCGAGAAAAAGGCAAAGCTGTACAAGATGCTCCAAGGGCTGGCCGATGACAAGCGTAACTTGCCCATCGCGAAAGGAAAACGGTCTGTGGAAGGGGCCAGACAGCAACCGCCCACAGGGCAACCTCTGCCGCAGTCGACTACCATCGTCGACAGAAATGAAGAGCGCGAGCATGATGCTGTACCCGAACCTGAAGCGCAGGTAAGGCCATCTGGTGGAAGATCTCACAATCCGACTGGCTCCGTGAGTGAGGATGAGCTGCAACCTCCATTGAACAATGACGATGATAATGAAATTGTGCAAGATCGTCCCAGAAGCCAAGGCAAAGGCAAGGGCCGGCAGCGTGATCAGACACCTGAATTTCAAAGCCCTCCCGAGGACGGCTTGCCATTCAGAAGTTCTCTAGGTAGACAAGGAAGTAACAGAACGAGGGAGAAGCAGTCGAAAGCATCACAAGCTCTCCCCGGAGCACGCATAGGAACATTCTATGAACCCGACTCTAGTATTGATCCTACTTCGCTAGTCACCAGAAATGACCGCCCTGCTAGACCAAACCGAGCATCGGGCCCTGTCGATTCCAATGCTGCATCTTGAGGCGAAAGAGCTTTATCTGACGGCAATGATAGGGTCCGGCAGAATCGCTATGAACTCGACATCCCAGGGCCTCCACCCGTGGAAGATGCCGATGCAAGCCAGAGACCAACCGCTTCCACTGATCCACGAGCTCGTGGCCAAGGTCAAGAAGCGAGGGACGTGGGCACGGCAGCGGAAGCTGCCCGCAAGCGTTCTACACATTGCTGCTTGGAAAGGTTTCTGGTACAGACTTGGTAGTGTCCAGGTTTCGGACATTACTTGGAACACATTTCGCCTGCTTTACATGCGATCAAAGGGTTTTGCGGACAGCGACCATTTTTCAGACCTGCCATCCTGGCCTGATGATAGAGATGCGGATACACACTTGCCAGAAGTTCAGAGAGCCGTTGAAAATGCTGGTCTGGCATTCTATGAGCCTCAGTGGCAAGAAAGCGTGGAAGAAGCGCTGAATGACTTCGGTCAAGCTGCGGTAGATGTATTGAAGCAGCGTCTCCAAGGAGTGGCCGATGCAGTCGCCACTGGGACCTCGTTAGCAAGAGCGCCAGACGTGAGCGATGAATTCCATGCTGAATGGGCAGGTCGGCTGGACCGATTCCGACGGCTAACTACCACTGATAGGACTCGTCGCCGTTTTGAAGCAGCCTACCGACGAGCGCTTGATATCCGCACGACTCGCAACCTTCGGCTTCGTCCCATGAAGAACATGGATGGACCTGCGTATAGATCAATGGCGCTTTACTGTGATAGGCTGCACGATTACCTCATGAATGCGCTGCTCGGAGATGTCCGTCAAAGAGATTGGCCGCCAGCACCTTGGGATGATGCGATGTCTGCTCGCTTCGCTCGTATGGCCATACGAATCATGCAAGGCTTTCCACCATATGGTGCAGGTGTTCGGTCTCCACTGGCTGCAAGCTTTACAGACAATGCTCGAGCAATAGGGTTTGACCATGAACGCAGCCGACAGGAGGCTGGACGTTGGCAACAGATGGGACCTCTTGGTAATGGCGCCTTCGGTCATGTTGGAGTTTGGGCTCTTTACGACAAGTGTGGAAGGGTCGTTAACAGGCTCGCCCTCAAGGACACTTACTTTGCCAGGATGAGAAACATGAGCGAAGCCGTAGATTGGTGGAACGAAGGGAATTTTGTAAGTACTCGCGAGACTTGCTGTGGTCCTGCAGTCAGACGGAACGGTCTGATTTTAGGGAATTACCTTGGACTGGCGCTGGAAATCTGACATACTTGCTGACCCACGTGCTTCTCGTGGTATGGCAATATCGAGGATCGAGTTCCTAAGGAGTACTTCGCGATGCAGATGCTCAACCAAAGTCAAGATTCCGAGAACATTGTCCAGTGCAGAGCATACAGCATCTATGATGAGAAGCGCATGTACAGGCTGTATCTCGAGTATTGTCCGCATGCCGACTTAGAAACGACAATACACGCTTTCCTGAAATTCGCAGCGATAGATCGAGAGCCCGATGACCCTAGAGTGTAAATGTCCCGCACCTATCTTATGAACATGCAGGCTGACAGGATCGACATGCAGGCAAATCCCAAACCGAGCCCTTGGGTGCATATTCCAAGCTCTAGCCGCAGCCTTATGCCTTATGGATCGAGGCTTCATCCCTGGTGCACCACCAGGACAACTGACCGCACTACCCGGATTCCAACAAATGCTCCATCGTGATCTCAAACCTGCCAACGTCTTCCTCGGTCTACCTAAAGACAACCTTATCAAAGACATTGAGACTTAAGTAGGACGTATCGTCGATCTTCTGGCGCTCAGCCTTGATCGTGAATCTGCCATGTATGAATTTGGCACCCACGTCTCAAGTCATGGCCAATGATACTACGGCGCAGGGTCTACGACATGGCAGAACACTCTCGCGCTCAGCCGTCCAGAAGACCGAGAATTATTCCCGGGATAGGCGCAACGCCCTGCTTATTGATCGCAGAAACAGGCACTGAGTGTATCGCTCTCCGCCAAGCGTTTTCTTTTCCGCTAGGATGCTCCTCCTCACCAGCCTGCACACGTTTCAAGTATGCCTGCAGTCGCCCAAAATTCTCTTGTGTCTCCGGCAGATCAGCTTTCGTGGCAATCACGAACCAAGGCTTGCTGCTGATCGGTGGTAGGAGGAGAGGCGGGAGTTCGCGACCTGCCGCAGGATCAAGGACAATCGTGCTCCCTTCCTCAAGGTCTGATGCACGCCGAAATCCAGCAGATATCGAACTTTCGAAGGGCTCGTATGCTTCTGCGGCCTCCAAGCCTGCCTCTTGTGGCTGTGCGCGCTCAGTGTCCGCATTCAGCTGTTTCTCGCGCAGGTTCTCGTACTCGCTGACTTCTTTCCAAAGACCCTTGAATGCCTCCACAGCATCTCGTGCGCTGAGATCGAGGACGAAAGCAAGTACTGCGGCACGCTCGATGTGTCGTAGAAATCCTAATCCTAGTCCACGATCAAGATGTGCGCCTTCAATCAGACCAGGAATGTCTGCGATCGTAACGTTTGTTCTGGGCTCTTTCCGCCGTCCTCTCGTGTCCAGTCTTGGTCGTCCAGTGTAATCGTCCAGCACCAGGGTGCCGATATTTGGAGTCAATGTCGTGAATGCCCAACTGCCCACTCTTGTCCTCGACTTCGTCAAAGCCCGCAGAAGAGTTGACTTACCAGCGTTCGGGAGTCCTACAAGGCCCACATCTGCAAGCAGCTTCAATTCTAGCTGGAGATCAAGGCGCACGCCATCGTGACCTTTGGTGGCATACTTCGGCTTCAAGACTGACTTGCTCACGAAATTTGGATTGCCGAGACCTCCCATCGCACCTGCTGCAAGAAGCATTGGCGTATCCATGGCCTTGTCTAAATCAAGTCGCAAAGGTGCCGGTGGCTGCATTGATACCAGATTGCTTCGCCTCGGCCGTGGGAGAGGCGGCAGGTCTGCTGAAGTGAAGTGCTTGGGCATCACACCAGGATATAGCAGCCACTTATCACGCCGATATCGTCCTTGTTCGGGCGCATCTTCAGACGCATCATCTGCATCATCTGCACTCTCAGCAAATCTTTTATGCAGTCCGTACGCTCTCTCTTCTTCGTCGAGCGGGTCATGTCGTCTAATCTCTCTGACCACGGTGCCCACAGGAACTGTGATGAGCAGGTCTTCGCCCCTCGCACCCCCCTTCAGACTGCCTTGCCCATTCTTGCCCCTTCCTGCCTTCAGATGACTTCTCCGCGCGAGCTTGTGCAGGCTTGTTTCTCCATGAACAGCCTGTATATACACGCTCCCGCCCGTACCACCATCACCACCATTAGGTGGCCCATTGGCAATGTACTTCTCGCGCAAGAAGGAGATGCAGCCGTGACCACCAGCGCCCGCGGTCACCCTCAATGCACACGCATCTGTGAAGGGCGCGGATGAATAGTCGGCCGGTGATGGGTCGAGATGGTCGTACTTGTGCACGTCTACAGTAGAGTCGAAGTCGGTGCTTGGTGCATAGGCAGTGGCAGAAGCAGTACTCTGTGCGCACCTGCTGATGCGACTACTACGAGTACATCTCGGACGCAGCACGCGTGCTTTGGCAATGCGAGAGGCGGCCCAGGTGGTGTCAAGACACGGGTAGAGAAACGGGGTCAGTGTCAGGGTGGACGTCTCGCACAGCAGCGCCGAGGCAGCCTTGAAGTGCACCATTCCATCAACGGTATGCTTCGTGTCGGACTACTATGCGCTGTTGTATGACCCTTATCTCGCTCCTTCGCCAGCCAGCCAGGCATAGTCAGTTGTGTGGGTTGGTTTCCATTAAGGTACGAAAGGGCCTGGCACATGCAAATGGATTCATCACTATCCTAGCCGGATGGGGAAGCCTCTCCATGGATCTTCCTCCAACCAGCACACACCAGGGCAAAGGCTGCCGAAGCGTGACCATTGACAACGACAGCCGACCGTGGTATGCGCGGTGCGAGGGTGGGCTCCATGTGCGAACCTGCGAACAGGAGCGTCCGATCGGAGCTTCGCTAAACCTTCAAAGTCCTGGGCAACAATCATCTCAAGAGTATTCAAGAGGTAATCTAGCTGCCGCTGCCGAAAGCACCGAGGCATTTGAAGACTGACCAATGCCAGCGCGACGCTCCCCGCAATGCGACAGCGACCTGCTTGCGTGTGGGCTGCAGGCTGATTATTATTGACCGCGCGCAGCGTTCCACATCAAGCACATCAAGTAGTCAAGTGAAGCCTGCTGTGTTGAAGCGTGAACTTATTAAAGATCACGGATTGGCCCCGAGCGCGTGCGGTCGATGATGCTTCCGAGGCAGGCAAGAAAGTGCTAAAGGGCTACTATTCTTTCCTTGTCCCATCTGGTCGGCTGCTGCACTTTCTCGTCTTCGTCGTCCTTTATCCATCCGTTCGCAGAACAATTCGCTCCCGGAATGGCCGGCAGACTGCTCACCCCTGCCCTCACAGGCGCACTTCTGTTCGCTCTGACTGCCTCTCCCGATCGATTTCGAGACCCTCTCCTCGCGCAACTCAAGCAATATGTTTCGGTCGAGAACATTGAGAGAATAATCACGGCACTGAAATGGCTGGTGGCAATCGGTGTGGTGAAAGATCTCAACAAGAGATTATCAGAACTCGCCCAGAACAACTTTCGACTTCGATCGGAGAAACATCGATACAATTGGCCTACGGAAGTCGCTGTCATTACTGGTGCAAACGGCGGCTTTGGAAGTCTCATGTCCAAGGATCTTGCAGCGAGAGGTGTCAACATCATGGCTTTGGACATTCAGGATGAGCCAAACCCGACTTTCAACGCCTACCCCAAGATTCACTACTTCAAGTGCGATGTCACCGACCGAGCACAGGTTGCACATGTTGCCAACCAGATCAGACAACGATTTGGCGACCCTACCATTTTGGTGAACAACGCAGGTATCTCGAGCGAGGGGCCGATTCTAGAGCAGTCCGAGGAGGCGCTCAAGAGGGTCTTCGGCATCAACATCATCTCGCATTACTACACAGTGCAGGAGTTCCTCCCGGCCATGGCGAAGAAGAAGAAGGGCCATGTCGTCACGATCGCATCTATGGCGTCGTTTGCGACTACCCCGGGTCTCGTGCCGTACAGCAACACCAAGGTTGCCGCACTCGGCTTCCACGAAGGACTAGTGCAAGAAGCTCGAGTCTTCCTCGACGCCCCAGAAGTCAAATTTTCAGTGGTCCACCCATCATTCGCTGCAACACCCATGGTCGCACCTTTCAAGGCACAGCTCGAGGCAGGCGGCGCCAAAGTCATCACAGCAGAAAGTGTTGCCGACGCAGTCGTCAAACAGATCTTGAGCTGCAAGGGCAAGCAAATCGTCATCGCAGGCAATCTGGGCATTGCCGTGTGGCTGAGGTCCTTCCCCGTCTGGCTGCCGCTAGGCATGTTCCAGCTCGGCGATACGAGAACAAAGGTAGTCCAGAAGCAGTTTATAAAGTGAGGAGCAACTCTGCTGATGCGTCTTCTTTTGTCGCAGGCTGCGTACGAAAAGATGTTACCGAGTGCTTCTACCAGGAAGCGATAGACGGACGATCACGCGCATTGAAGCACAGCTGCATCGGCGACGGACTTCTCTCTTCTTCTTCTAATGATTGAATGTCAGCAAAACGGCAGTCCTGTAAAGTATCAGACAAGATAAAGCATACCTATAGAGGAAGAGATAGACTCTGTAATGTTGGACTTCGGGGAGGCTTGGTGGATGCAGTTCCTCGTCGCGGTGGCGTCCATATCTCGGTATACCAGTTCCTTTGAGAAGCATACTCTAGCACCAGACAGACTTGAGCAGTCTCAACAGGTGCTCTGATAGTATATGGCTCGGCGCAAGGCATGACTCCGCAGAGCGACAGCAGCTGGGGCCGCCGTCTCAGACACAGTAGGCTGGGCTCAGGCTTTGCCGCTGGAGTTGACACACCGACGCTCAATGCATCGTCTCACTGCCCATCCCTCCTTCCCCAAGCATCAACCTCACCCTTGGCTCTCTTCCTTCCCATACCTCGCACGCCCTCAAAAAACCTTTCCATTGCCATAGAATCTGCTCTCTTTTTGTGATCTCTATGAGTATGCAAAGGAAGCTCCTAGCCCTCACTTCGCACCTCATCAGGTCTCAAAACTCGAATCACAACATCAACCAGCATCTGCTGTTCCTCCGCCGAAAACCTCTCCTCGCAATTCTCGATCATAGGTTGCAACATCTCCACACACTGCGGCGCGTGATTGTAAACCATAAGCATTTCCGGCATCGTCAAGCACTTCATCTCCTGCACCGGCTCAAACTCCCTATCGATCTCTTCTCGCGTCATGCCTTGCAACTTCTCCCTCCATTCGTCTTGCAGAGCATCTTGAATGACGTTTTCGGCTTCGAGGACGAAAGTTTGGAAAGTAGATTTTCGCGCGTCACTGGAATATGCTGAAGGGTTCTTGGTATAAGGATACTTTTCTGAACCGAGTTCGCGTTCGGTACGGTCGAGTATGCGCATGAAGTTCTTTGGGCGCTGGGTTGGGATGAAGTCTTTTTTGGACTTTGGGGCTTTGGCCTTGTCTTCCGCGTCTTCGGCGGCGTGTTGGGCGCGTTTGCGTTTAATCCAGTCGAGGACATCGGCGTTTGAGAGAGGGTGGTCGCCGGCGTCGAGGACCTTCATAGTCGCGGTGGGGGCGGAGGCGGGCGTTAAAGAGAGAGAGAGAGAGAATTGTTGTCGCAAAACAATTGAGACCTATATCGACCTCGAAGGATCACATCACATGCGAGCCGAATCTGAAGGTGGGGCTCCTCGCGAGATTGACTTCCGGCTCTCTGCGAGCGACTTTCTCTCGCTGCTTGGCTTCCACTTTGCTGCGTCTCCTTATGCCAATCTAACGTATACAGCCATCCTTTCGTGTTCCCTCCCTTTCGTTAGCGCATATTTGTCACCATCTCGGCGTTCTACATGAATACTTCTACGAATTACTATATAACACATAGCGATACGATTGTATTAATTTTTATACTAAAATAATCGTAGTATCGAGTTGTATAATTCTATAATTAATATATATACCTAAAAAAAAAGAATGTCTAACTCCTAGGCTAAGGCGCTAGCGCCTACGAGAGTAGGAGACACGAACACACCTCTCTAGAAGCAACACCGCGACGGTAGATCCGAGGAAAGGTAGAGGGAGGGAGGGATCTAGCCTCTACCCTAAAGCTAGACTAAAGGCTAACTAATACCCAAATTGGGCCCTAAAGGCCCGAAAGAATAGCCTAACTAGCTAAAAACGAATAGAAGTATCTAAAAGAACCTATAGACCCTAATAGACGATATCTAAAAGGTACTAGATACTCCCTAGGCTCTAGACTTCCTATCCCTCCTCTCCCTCCTCTAGCGGGCCTAGACCTAGCTCCTATACTAACTAAAAGACGCCGATACTACAAACACCCTCTAAACCTATCTATAGAACCTCTATACAACAACGAAAACACCCGAACCGAGAACATAGGCATAGGCTACCTCCTAAGGCTAGCTAGCTATACTAAGTATATAGAGAATCCCCCTTAAAAGTTATATAATTATAATAAGGGTTAGCTAGAAAGAAGAGTAAGAAAAGATAAAAGGCCTTACTAACTAGGAAATACTTTAGGGGCTAAAAGACCTAGGGATAATTGCTATTAAGAAACTCGAGAGTAGCGACCTACGGGTATTTGTAGTATCTAAACCCGCTAAAGACAAGTTAACAAATGAACTAGGGTAGATATAGAAGACGCTCCCTAGCGCTACGGTAGAGGCCTTAACATACTAGGTACTAGTCCACGGCTTTAGGGCCGTAGGATTCAACCCTAAAGACCCTAGTTATATCTACAAGATCTAGGAAGAGAAT
>LFZO01000721.1:0-21522 GCA_001578225.1 Pseudocercospora musae
ATGCCTCGGGATCGGTTAGTAGAATAAGACTAGTCGACCGGAACAACATCGTATCGAATAGGTAGCACGCTACCGTATAGTACTAGTAGGGTTTTAGAGGGACCCCTAAACCCGAAGCGAGTCCTAGAAAGTAATCGACTACCTAGGTCCTAAGCCTTAATAGTTTCTAGGGTTTGTAGCTTTTCGGGGTTAAGGCGATGCCCTTATCTAGGAGGTTGCTCTTAGTTATCGCTTCTATCGAGACCTCCTAAGACACTTTTCGTAACTAGCGCCGTAGGTCGTTTATCGCCTCCTACTTGTGCGTAGTTATCCGTACCCAAGGACTACTATTAACCTAACCGCCCAATGCGATCGAGAAGAGATAGCCCTACCTTCGGCTCTATTAATAAGTAATACCTAAACCTACACAAACCCAAGGACTAGGTAGTATAGGAAGGGACTATAGGTAGCATAACCTATCGGGCTATAGGAAGCTATACTAGGCGGACTAGCTAGCGTAGTAGCTATAGAGGCAGTTGGTAGTAATTAGAGCCCTATAGTAGAGGCACATGAAACGTAACTAGTAATGTGTACTAAACGAAGGTTAATAATGTCTCCCCCTAGTAGGAAGAGGGCTATATGTACTAGTCGAGGCCCCTATCTAACTAGGTAGACAGGTATGTCCTAGTTGCTAGACAATAGTAGATATACTAGTACGTCTCTTCGAATCCGCTAGATAGTCGTAGCTAGACGCTATCCTCTCTAGCCTTCTCGAGAAGGCTAGCGTAAGGGCTAAGATTGCCCCTCTCTAAGTATCTATATATAGGTAGCTAACGGTCGCTATCGTAAAAACCAAGTTCGTAGACTATACCGAAGTCTTCGGTATTCCCTACGCTAACGAAGACGAGGTCGAGGAGGTAATCGAGCTAGATATTAGACTTATAAACCTTTAGCGTAACTATACCGATAAGATCGCTAGACGTACGTACGCGAATCGATATAGTAATATTATAGACTCTATCCTCTCTAATAACCTCTATATATCGAAGAAGTAGTAAGAGCTCTAGAAGGTAAATATTCTCTTTCCTAAACTATCGTTTAGCGGCCGAGTAGAAGAGGGATCTTATATCGTTCGTTAGCTAAATATACTCTAGGTTCGGCTATATCTAGAATATATATCTACGATTATCTAGTAAACCGTATCTACTATCTTTAACGCTCTATTCGAGTTCCGAAGTAACGACTAAGCGAGCGTACTTAAAGCTATCCTCTTACCTAAGAAGACTATTATCGTTATCCTTCTAACTAGGAGTAGGAAATTACTCCTATTTACGCTACTATACCGCCTACCCGCTATAAACACTAGCGTAGTTATTATACCGCTCGTATCGCTCTATAGTAATCTTTACTAGCGACTTAAGGCTTACGCTATACTATTTACTATTTAGTCTCTTAGATATCGTAAGGAAATACTACTCGTTATTATTAGCGTCGAAGCTACTACGTCGACTAACTTTCGGATATATACCTAAGCGCTTATCGCCTATCGCTATCTAGATCGCATTATTATCGACGAGGCCTACCTTACCGTTACTATCCTCGAATACTATAAGGCTATAGGATTACTATAGCGGCTTCGTAATCTTAATACGTAATTCGTATATCTTACCGCTACGCTACTACTAAGCCTAGAGTAAGTCTTCTACTATACTAACTTTATCTATAAGCTCCTTACTATCTATATCTCTTCTAATTAGCCGAATATCGTACTTAACGTTAAGGTAGCTAACTACGATATAGTCGCGTTCTCTATATCTTATATCTATACTACTACTATGTAACTCCGTAATCCTATCGACTATATTATTATCTACGTTAACTTCCGTAATAACGCTAAGGCACTTGCCTAGGCATTAGACTATCCGTTTATAATAGGAGACTATATCGCTAAGTAACGAGAGAGTATTATCTAAGGCTAGCTCGCTACCTATAGTAGCCCTTCTCTAGTCGCTACTATAATCCTTAGCGAAGGATTCGACTACCCTAGCGTACGTACTATATTCTACTATAAAGCCCCCCGTTCTATTCTACGATTCGTATAAGAGATTAGTCGCGCCGGCCGCGACGGCCGTCCCGCCTCGTCTATCCTTCTACTTCCTCTAAACTAGACCGAAGATCCTTCCCTCTATACTCGACTAACGAATCCCGACGCTAATACTTTCTATAACTACGACCTCTTCCGGATCCGCGAGATAGCTATTATATAAAAATATATAAGCTATAAACAATGCCTCTACGCCCTCCTTATCTAGTACCTAGATCTACTTCTATACTACCTTAAGTAATACTCGATACCTAACCTCTAGTATAGTATATACTAAACCCTACTAGAGTTATTACTTACTAAGCGACTACTCCCTACCGACTCTAGCGCCCCGCTAACTACTACCGCCCGTCTAGTACGAGAGGACGCGTACCGTAATCTTTAGACCTTTACTATATATCGCGAAGCTATCGCTAGTCTCGTCTAGTACTATACCTTCTACTTTATCTCTAGCTCGGACGTATTTCGTAACTATTAATTCGCCTAATACCCTAATTTTAGTCGAGTAACTAGCGTACGTAACCGCGTACGTAGCGTAAACTCTACGTAGCTCCCTAAATTCTACGCCTACTTTACGTACCTCTAACTATAAGAGATATATCCTATCGGAGTAGGACTAGTAAAGAAACCTCCCTATACTTATCCTAATATAGTACTTCCCGGTTACCTTACCTTCTAGTAGTTAGATACTAGCCGTAAATAGATTAGCTAGACGACGGGGATTAACTTCGTCTCCGATAACGACTTCGTTAAGTATCTCGCCTAAGGTATACGATTTAACGGAAACAAGGCTATCTATAGCGTTAATTTATTCGTATAGATCCTCGATTATAAGAACCCTAGCCCTACTTTATAGTAATATATATTCTAGTACCTAAACCCAAAGCCTAAAGAAAATCCTAGGAGTATACAAAACTATACTAACAAGGGTAGTAGAAATGGAATTAGGGATCCCACTAGTCAAACAATACCTTAAGGGACTAAGATACCAATATATAGCAAAGACAATAGAATACCTAGCCTAACAGACTATCTAAAAGGCACTAGACAAGATAAAAGCCTAGTACATTAGGACTAGGAGGCTAGACAGACTACAAATGACCCCCTAGAAAGCCAAGGACCTAGAGCAATATAGAGCCCTAACAAGAGAGATACTAGAGAAGGAGCTTCGAAGACTAAACACAAGGCTAAAGGAAGACAAGCTAAAGGGAAAGAAACAAAGCCTAGCAGAATCAATTGCTCGATACCTATAGGAGTAGGAATAGAACAAAACACAAGTTAGACTAGGAACCCTAAAGGCACTAATCAAATTTAGTCAATACAACTACTAGCTCTATAAGGACCTAAATAGGGCCGAAGTAAGCCTAGCTATCCAAATTAGATCCGAACACATTGGACTTAGATCTTACTTGTTTAGAAGAAACGTCCTAGGGATCGAAAGTAGAGCTTGCCAATATAGCTACTAATCTTAGAACCCTAAGCATATGCTACTAGTCTACCCCTAATGGTTAGAAGGCAGAAGTAATTAGAGACTAAAAGCAATAGAAAGGGAATACGACAAGCTAATCTAAAGCAAAGAAGACCTAAAGAGGATAGTAAGGTAGATTATCAAATAGGGATTCGTATAACAATTTGCACTAGCAAGGGAAACTAAGGAGTAGATAAGAAGGAGGGAAGAAGAGGGGGAAAGAAGGGCAGGGTAGTAGGCAAGGTAGTTAGAGGGTAACAACCATAACACTAGTGTACCCTAGAGGAAGGAAAGTAAAGAAACGAGGAAGGACAACACTTGTAAATAGGATAGGAGGGAGGTTTTTACTAACCAAGTTCGTTTCCTACCCAAAACAATACATAGAAACAGACCTGCATAGGCCGAAAGGCACTACAATAGGCAAATGAAATATCTATCTATCTATATATTCTAGTATTAAATTCCCTTACCGCGTTTCTACTATACGTATTTTACGACGATTTAGACTAACTCGTCGAACTATATACTACCTCCTACTAGGGCTTCCGTTATAACGTCGTTACTATTCCGTTCGCTAAGTTACTTTACTCTAGCTTACTCTACTCTAGCTTACTCCGCCTCTTTATACTACGAACCCTTACCCTATACCTATACTATTTCCTCTCGATACTATAGTCCTATTCCTTCCTACGTCGGTATTAGGGAGTTACGTCTTATCTATTACTAGCCTCGTACCTACGTATAGCTAAACTAACGCTCGTATCTACGCCCTATCGCTATTTTATATAACTACGTTATAATATATTATATACCGACTATATAGTATAGGTAGACTACCTAATAATATACCGAGAACGTACTCCTATCGATAAATAGATTTAACGTAGTATAATTCTAAGCAAAATTCATATCCGTCCGGTCGTTATCCCGGTCTAAAATGCGTTATATATCGGTATATATCGCTAAGTACTAAGGCCGCCTTTATATAATTATATTATAAGTAGCTCCTATTTTAGTATCCGATCCTTAAGCGAGGATATATAACTAATTAACGTTACCTTCTATCCGCCTAGTCCCGACGGGCATAGCTCGAACGATTAGCCTAGACTAGCCCGAACGCTAGGTATAACTAATAGGCGACTTAGGTCCGTATACTCGGCTATGCCCTTTTCGAACCCTATATGTAGCCTAAACCCGAGGTATTTTAGAAGGCCTCGTCTAGATTTATTCTATTACTCCTATCGCTATTCCAAGTATCGCTATATCGCCCCTCTCTTAACTATAGGCGTAGTAGGACCTAGCGAAAGATAGGCCTATACTAGAATACTACTAGACTATATATACTAGTACCGGACATCCTACGTATATTATATTATATAACCTACGTCGTAAACCGTAGCTACGAGCCTATAGTACTAGCGGACTACTTCGCTACGAATACGCTTTAGCTAGTCTCTAATATACTAGAGATCCGCGCTAGGATCTCGGTCGGCGCTAAACTATAGGGCTACTAAGTATCGGTTCGGACTATAAGATATATATAACCTTATACCTCCTACGTATTCTATTACTATCCCTATCCCCTATTTCTATAGTACCTTACTCTCTACCCCCTCTCCTATATATATTAGTTACGCGACATTTAGAGCTAGACTAACCTATATATCTATATACGTCGAGGCTATACCGATTGGCAAGTTAGTCTAGTCCGATACTATAATAAGGGAGGTATACGAAATCGTAGTAAGATACCCTAAGTTTTGTATATACCTAGATATATAGACTCTAGTAAAATACCTAATACCTAGTCTACCGATAGCGTAAATCGATATATAGTCCTACTACTATCGGTACCTAAGTCTAGCTAATTACCGCTACGTTATCTTCCTCTACGATCGTATTCTCGAAACCGTCCTTAGTTAGATCCGTCTTCGTTATGTCTATTACCTACGATTAACCTATCGTCGTCGCTCTCCTTACTATTAGCGTACCGGATACGTACTTCGATTATCGCGTCGAGGCTAGTATAGCTATCTATAGTATCAAATATATCGATCTCGACTCGTACTATATAATACGTAGTATTTCCGCGTAACTAAGCTATCAATATTTAGTACAACTCGACGAGGAAGTTAGCGGCGCTATCCTAGCGGCTATATAGGGTCTAGTACTACGTTATCGAGGCGTCCCTCGTATATCTATCTAGCGGATTACCGCGACCTATAAAAGCGCTATTAGCTCGAGTACAATCGCAATAGGAGACTATAGAACTAATAATATACTATAGTCCTACCTCTAGATACGTAGGAAGTCGCCGATATACGTACAAAGTCGTATCCCTAAGACTCCTACTATCCCTAACGTATATCCTACCTTAACCTACTCGTATAAGGTCTAAATTAGCTCTAGAGTATAGCGCTTAGACTTAATACCGGAGTTAGCTATAGCGAGAATCTAGTTTATAGTCTATAAGAGCTTATACTATTTCTCGAATTAATAGAGTTACTAGGCGCTAATTTTCCTAAACGGGATAGGGCTTAGAGGGCGGCTATACTAATAATAGCGGTTAGTAATCTATAGTCTCGTATATTACTAGGATCGGGAGGACGGGTTACTAGGAGAGCGTAACTAACTTGCGGATCTATATATAGTACCGACGAGTTATAGAAGTATATATCGAGATATAGGTTAACGATAGTACGCGAGTTAAAGATATACAAGTAGATTCTACGCTAGTACGGACCTACTTTTTCTTTTTTAGTAAGTAAAGGCTATAGTACCGACGCGTAGGTTACTTTAAAACGGCGCGCGGTCGCTTCTAGCTCTAACGCTCCGTAAATTTAGTAGTATATCGAAGCTTACTTAGTATCGCGTCTAGCCTATAGTAAATGTCGTAACGCTCGCTAACCTATTACTTCGCGCCTATTCGTTTACTTTACGTTATATACGCTAGTACGTACCCTATATACTATAGCTACCTATAGCGCTCGAGCTACGTACCTATACGACGCCTATATCTTTCCGACCGTCGACCTTTAACCTTCGCCCTTATACTAACCTTTACTATCGAGTCGTCGCTCTCTATACCCTATTCCGATCTATAAGTCTATTTAGTTACGTATTACCTACCTCGAGCCTTGCTATCTTATCTACGCTATAGGGAAGGTATATATCTACTCGCTAGTATATAGCTATATTACTATCGCCGATCCGGCTACTAGTCGCCTTATTATCGACGAAAACATCTTTTATATATCTTACTTATTTCGACGACTAAGGTAGTACCTAGCTATCCTCCTTACGCCGTTTAATATAGCCTACTCGCCTAGTATTATCTATCTATATCGATTCGACCCTAACTACGCTCTAGTACGTATTAGTCGAGATACGTATACTACGATAGGAGAGATAGCCTTCGTATACGAATAGTAGTAGCTCGCTATAAGGAAGGCTAAATATTAAGCTATAGGCTTAGGGTTACACTATTAGGCTAATCTCTACTTATATATATATATAGTTTATTACCTAGTATCCTCGTCTACTTACTTTATTATAGGTACCTAATATCCGGCGTACTACGATATATCGTCTTCGCTATCGTAGATACTATTACCGCTACGTTCTCGATAGTCCCGTTCCTCGATATATTCTTTTCGCTCTACTATAGTCTCGGCCTTCCCGTTACCTATATATACTCGCCGCCCCTACTACCTCGCCTATTACTCGCTAAGCGCCTATGCGACTAGATTAACTAGATCCTCTTCCCTAGCCTACGCGTACTATTACGCCTTACTCTCGAACTCCTACTAATCTCCTAGCGTAATATAGTATCTATCTCCTCTTACTATTTAGACTAACTTGCGGATCCGTAAAGTAACCTTACCCTACGTTAAGAGGCCTATATATATATATATATATATCTTCGCGTTATCCCTACTAGTAAACCCTCTCCCTATTATCTACGTTCCTATTTAGCCGATACGA
Organism: Pseudocercospora musae; assembly: GCA_001578225.1. NCBI lineage: Eukaryota > Fungi > Ascomycota > Dothideomycetes > Mycosphaerellales > Mycosphaerellaceae > Pseudocercospora > Pseudocercospora musae. Next base: position 7,536 of record LFZO01000721.1, read on the forward strand.
TATTCGGATCCGTAAGTTAGTCTACTTCGCTACTTACTATATAACTACTATCTATAATACCTTCTATTATAATCTATCTCGTCGTTACCTATATCTAGTTCGGTTCTAGACTATCTAATATCCTCGTACTTAGTTACCTAATACTAACCTTTCGCTACCTCCTAAATAGCGTACTCTATTCTACTAGTAGTATCGTTATATTTAAAGACGCCCTCTAGTAGATACGTACGTTATATATCGATACTAACGACTCCCGAACCGTTATTACTTACGTACTAGACTTCGCTACTATATAGTTCGAGTCCCGCTATATAGGCCTATATAACTATCTATATACCTCCTATTACTACCTACTATCGTAATCTATATACTCGATATTACGCCTACGTAACCGCTTCCTCCCCGTCTATTATAGCCTATATTACGAATACGTAGACTATATCTCGACGTACTCGTCGAGATCTATCGTATCCGTATTACGCGTACCGTAAGTTATAACTATCCCGTTATATATACCCTACTAATCCTTCCTATAGTTTCTACCTCCTCGACCTTCTATATAAGATCTAGGATAGGGTATACGATTATATTATACTATAGCCTACGTCTCCCTCTATTTTTAATAGTATTATCGCTTTATAGTATAGTATATCCCCTCTCCCGGTTCTCCTTCGTCGCTAATCTACCTTTACTCCTATCCTACTTACTAGTAAGACTATTATACTCGAGGTACTAGTATTACTTATACGTAATAATATCCTATATTATACTAGTACTATCTCTAGACTACGTAACCTCCTCTACGCTATTCCTATATTATATCGCATTGCCTATAAGCGCGCGCGTATCGCGGGCTCGGGCTATAGTACTCCTACCTAGACCGACGTAGTAGCGTACCTACAATACCTCTAGCTTATGCCTAGTCTATAGCTCGAATAGCTACCTATCTTTACTACTAAGTATATTTAACGTATCTATAAAGCCGTCTTCGCTACTACGTATACGACTATCCCTAATAACGAGCTACGTAGTATCGTCGAGTAGTAGTAGGCGGAGGAGTAGGGTAACGGTATAATTCTAGATAACCCTATACGTATAGGGTAGACGCGCGTAAGGATAGACGTCGTTAGATAGTTCTATACTCTCGGGTTCCGAGATTATTCTACTAGATACGAATAGTTTAGTCGTTACGTATAGACTAAAGCGACTTAAAAATCTATATAAAAAGGGCGTTATATATACTACCGACTACTAGTATACCGTTCTACAAGTTAGTCTAAATCCGAGGGCGTACGAATACTACCTATAGGGACGTAGAACGCGACTAACTCTACGACCGATTAGGACCAATCTAGGCTCCTAGTACCGTAACTAACTATGCCCGCTACTCGTTTCTATCCTAATATGCCTAGCTATTACGCGTCTCTTGTACCTATATCGTTACGCCCGTTAGTACCGGTAGAGGTTACTAATTTACCCTATATATTAGTATTATTACTATCCGCTATAGTATCTCCCGGCTACTAGTCGCCTTATACCCTAGCCTATTTCGCTCCTTATCCGTCTCTAGTACTCCTCTATGTACGTCTACTTGCCTATCGTATATAATACATTAATACCTAACGGTTATAGGCGTCTATACTCTAAAATTACGGTCCGTATCTACTTAAACCGTAATCTAAAACCCAAGTATTTATACTATAGCTATATCCCTAAATAATTATTCTAGAAGAAGTTTATATCCCTATATAGCCGATTAGGCGTCGCCGTACTAGTAGTTACTTTACGCTATTATAGCCTACGAGATCTCCTATACCTCCTTCTATATACGTTTATCTTGCTCCGCCGATCGTGCCTAGCTCGCAACTATCTAGCGTAGCTAGGCTTCTTTAATAGCCGAGTATCGCTAGTCGATAGGGTAGAACGACTCTACTAGCTCTATCGTTATACCCTCTCCGCCTTCGCCGGTCGAATAGGCTCTATATCGCTCTAATATATCCTCGAGGAATGCCTATAGGCTATACTACCTATCGCCTAGAATTCCCTCCTAGATCTTCTTAGCGCTATTCGGTACTATATTCCCTACCGAGCTCCTATCTATAACGCTATATTAGCTCCCTCCTATACTACTACTAGACAAGTAACTTACCTAGGTTCCGCTAATAGAGTATAATAAATTTCTATATACTTAAATATAGGGCGGTCGCTAGTTCCTCGAATATCTCCCCGTCCTCCTATTAGATCTATACTATATATTTATCCTTAATACGGATAAGATAAGCTACGTCGTAGGACGCCTTTATCTATTTTAAGTACTTAGTTACCTTAAAATATACTAAGTACTAACGCCGCTACGCATTAGGGTCTATATCGATCTCCTCTAGGTTTAAGGCGTATTAACTATAGTCCGCGTTAGCGTTTAATAGGACGTCTACTACGCTTAACCGTTCTACGCCCTATACGAGGGACCCTCTACCGTCTACTATCTAGCATAGGTCGACTAGGATACACGATTCGTCGTTAGTAGGAATAGTCTCTATACTCGTTCGAAATAACTTACCGAACTAAAATCTTACTTAGATCGTAATCGACTTATAGATACGGGGTTAGTATTACTATAGATAGGTTACTCGTAGTCGCTATTATCGTTAAGGTTATTATTTACGGTAGGATCGCTATTTAATAGCGTACTTCCTTTTATATACCGCTCCTAGTATACGTATCCCTATAGTACGTACTATAGCCCTTAGATAGTTATTAGCGGATTTGTAGGTTAGTCTATATTTGCGAAATCTACTATCCGCTTCCCCTCGCTATAGCTATATCTATTACTCCTTAATTCCCTTAGATCTAGAACTCGCGCTCTCGCTTCGAACTATCCTACCTTCTTATATTAGGATAGTAAGCGAGGTTCGCTATAGTCGTATTCTATATACTTCTACCGATCGTAATATTTACTAATCCCCCCTCTCCTAATTTTAATTAGGGCTAGTATCTACTAAGCGCTTCGTAGTAGCGACCGACGTATCGCTTCCTACTAGACTCCTATAGACCGCTCGAATCGTTTCTTACTCCCTACGTTAGACGTAGTTTAGTCTACGATATCTTAAGTATATCTAACCCCTAGTTATCTATTAGTCCTAAAACGCTCGATAAGGCCCTAAGCGAACCTAGATTCCTTTTAATCGTTATCTAGGTACAAAATGCTTAGCGATGCCCCTACTATACCCTATCTACTTTAATCCGTCCGTAGTTCGGAACTACTTAGCGAGACTATAAGTTAATCCCCTCCTAACTCTATCGTTATTCGAGTCTAGAATACTCGGCGAATCCTAGTTACATATCGGGCCTACGTAACTCGTATAGATACGTACGAGTAGCTACTTACTAGTTAGCTATTATAGTCGTAACTAAAACGACTTATAGAACTATATACATTTATAGCCCCTATGCGGTTCTATAAGTTACTCCGTTTCGTAGCCTCGTATTATATATATCGTATAGAGCTATAAACTATTATATATATTCCGATATCGGAATAACTAGGTAACTACCTAATCTATACCTACTATAACTATTTACTACTCGCTACTATATCGTCGCTAGTAAAGTTACTAAACTATATATAACTCTTATCTAAACTCGATAGAGATATTATCTTCGCTTAATCCGTTTTCCTTACGCGCGCTAGGATCGGTACTAGAAGCGACGGACTCGCTCGTATAGATAAGCGGTCGATTATTTAATATAGGACGAAGGGCGGCTTAGATATAGTTAGAGTAATACTAGTCGAGTAGTCGTTAGTAGTAGTATACTCGCCCTCTAAGAGTTACGTAACGATGCCTAAGGTAGTACTTACCTTCTAGAGTAGGTAGTAGTTATTCTCGATATAGTTATTACCTACTATACTCGAGTAAAGTAAGAATAATACCTATTACGTATCGTTAGTAAATCGCTCTAGCTCCCGTTCCTAGTCGAATAAGCGGTACGTAAGTACGAAGAGGTATAGTATATACCTCTATACGTCGAGATACAAACCCTATAGATTCGAGTAGATTATGTTCGTAATATTCTCCTAAATTAGCCTACCCGTCTAGTCGGGATCGATATAATATAGATAGACTAGAGTATAGTACTAGTTATCCCGGCCTCTCTACTACTACTACCTCGGCTACTTAACCTTATCCTAGGGTAGTAGATAAGCAATCGCTAGAGACGAGGCGTTAGCTACTATCCTCTACATTATTCTCTACGTATCTCTACGAATCCTAGGACCTAGACGTACTTTTAGCTCGTCTATAACGCCTCGGAAACATATCGCGACTATAGCTAGCGCTAGATATTATATTAGATAGTCCTATATATAGTAGACTTAGTAGTCCTTTATCGTTACCTTAGTAGCGAGGTTTATCGCGATATCCCTATCTAGTAACTATAATCCATCGATCGTCTATAACTATTCCTAGAGGAGCGCTATATACCGCTCTCCCTACGTATCTAATTCTACTATACTATATACGTAGGGCGGCGTTAGCCCTACGAAGTCTAGGTACTATAGAGTATTACGTATCTAGAAACGATTATCTAGATAATAGAGCTCGTATAGGGCCTCTCTAACTACCGCTCGCTATAGCCGATTATTATCTATTATAAACGTACCCTCTATACTATATACTAGAATAGGAATATCTAGGGGTAGCTTACTCTCCTATCTTGCCTTCCTAAACGATACGTACTATAGTACCTCTACCGACTATATCGCCGCTAGACGCCTCGTATATATCGCAAAGCCCTCTAATAGTAATAATACCTACGTACTTATCGCCGTCCTCTAACTAGCGTAGACCTCGTCTACCTCTAGACTAATATACGCTATAATAGATCTTGTACGCCTAAAAATCTATTATTCGATAATATAGTTATCTTTAGATATTACTAGGACGAAGACGACCGGTATAAAGATACTCGTACTATAACGTACTATAAGTACTACTAGTTGCCTAGGCTACGACCGTATAGCTATATCGTATAGTGTCTTATATATACCGGCGTAAGAGCGGTAGTAGTATCGATAGGTTATATATAGTAGTCGATCCGCTCGTCTACTATCTCGTATATAGTAGAAGACTCGTTAGTTAGATAGATCGCTACTTGCTACCTATTCGAAGATAATCTCGAGGATTTCCTCTAGAAGTATTATAAGAGTAGCTATCTCGCGTTAAATAGAAGCGGGAGAGGTAGTAGTCTACTATATATATCGCCGTCCCTAATAAGCCTTTATCCCTTATCTATCTTAGTATTCGCCTATTAACTAGGGCTAGCTCTTAGGGTTTAGTCGCCTATACTAGAGATAGGAACTACCTATATAGTTCGCTATTAGTAATACTATATATATATACTACGATAACTCTATTATCCCTATAGTAGTTCCGCTAGCCCTAGTAGGGGCTTTTACGCGCGCGACTATATAGATATTCTAATCGGTCTATCTATAACGCGTAGATCCCGGCCTACGCGCTAAGCGAATAAGATATTACCGATTACGTTAATAACCGATACTACGTACGCTTACTTAACTACGTAACTATAACCCGGATCGTCTATATATCCCAAAGTATCCCTATGCCTATATAACCTCGCCTACGATCGTATCTATCTACCCGTCTAATATAGGTCGAGTTCTATATTAGTTAGTAAACTCTTAGTAACTAAAGTAACTTATAGAAGGGTATAGTAGGATTATTTATTCGGATTTACGAGGCTTATTTCCGCTATATATAGATCGGTAAGCTAGTCTCGATATCTTAATACTCGATATCTCTACTATCCTATTCGTTTCTAAACTATATATCGTTAACCTATTTCCTACCTACTCTAGCGCCGTCCTTATCTATACGACCTTATCTCTATTACGTCGTCGGTATAGAAGTACTTTATCTACTCTATCTATATAAGCTCGTCTACCGCTTCTTTAATAGTACTATATAGACCTAGTACGTTAAATAAGGTAATTATCGATAAACCTACCGCTCGTAGCTAATCTAGCGACTACTACTCCTCGAATATTCTACTTAGTCTACGTAGGAATATTATTAGTAACGGCTACCGCTAATACCGGATACCCGTCTATAAGTACCTAGGGTTAGTACGCTCTAGGCTTACTACTAAGGATTTTACTAGTAATTTTAGTTAGCTCGCCTATAGTCCTATTGCTATATACTCGACTTACGCGGATCGAAGCGATATACGCGAAGGAAACGATATACTATCTATATTAATACTACCTATAGTATCGGATAGTCTAGATCTATTAGGTAGTCCGAATATTACTAGTATTTCTATTCTATGTCCTTGAGGGCGTCCTCTATCGGCATACCTTGAACTATCTACTATAGCTCGCGTACTCTCTTATAGAGTAGCGTCTACTACCTAATATACTATATCTCGTCGGTATCGGCGTCTATTATGTTCGTAGGCTACTAGCGCTCTATAGTATCGGTATTAATAGGTACTATAATCCCTAGACTATAAGGCCTTAATACGAAGCCTAATCCGGGAACGAACTAACTTACGGATCGGTAAATAGATATTAGAAGGTAGAGTAGTTATTATAGAAGGTTAATATAAGTGCTTAGGTTACCGTTTAGTAAATAATAAGACTTTATATAGTAGCGACCTATCGAACGTATAAGCCGCTTATCGACTAGTAGCTCGTAGTATACGAATCGGTAAGTTAGTTCGCTTACTATTATATACCGTCCGCGCTAGGCATTACACTATCCTAGCTCTAGCGGCTAGTCTTTATTCTACTATATATATACTATTTAGAACTAACTCGACTACTCCGTAACTATCCGTTCCCTCGCTACCTCTACTATCGATATCTTATCTACTAGTACCTTAAACTACTCGATTGTTTCCTTAACTATACTAACCGTCGTCTCTCCTACCTTCCCTTCTTGTACGCCTTATAGAGGCGTCGCTATAAACTAGCGTAGGTTCTTCTATAGTTACGTATACTATATACCTTAGTAACTATATACTACTTATTCTACGAGATTATAGTCTTCGTAGCCTACTAGCTAGACATAGTCCTATTTAGCTATAATTAACCCTACTATCGTCTCGTATACTATCTAACTATCTCCTCTAGCTTCGAATGCCTTAAGTATTACCTTCTCTATATCTATATCTCGCTTCCCTCTCCGCTAATCCTCGTACCGTATCTCTATATCTATTAAGAACTCCTCTAGGCTACGCTATAGTCCGTATAGGATATACGCCTATAGAGTTCGACGCGATCTCTATACCTATCTCGTAACCGAGGAGCGTACTAGATTGCTCGTTAGTCGTCTAGGATATCGTTACCTATAGCTATCGCTTACTAGGATCGATCCGATATACGTATAGAAACCTATATATACGTATATATAATAATCTTATTAGCCTATCGCCCTTGTACTTTAGACGACCTATACTTATAGATACTATATACTTATATACTGTACCGTCGATATCGGGGTCGTTATATCTCCTCCGACCTATCCTTAATAGCTCTCGTATCTTTACTACTAGCTATTCCTATACCTCTATATCCTCCGCTCTATCCCCCGATCTCGAATCGCGCTATTCGCCTCCGATATCGTATCGCCCTAACGATTACAATAATATCGAAGACTCTATATCGCTTAGGAATACGTCGTAGTCGTCCGTAGTACGTCTAGCGTTTATAATAGCTTATAGAACTATATACCCGATACGGTTAGACGTTCTAGTAGTAGTATAGCGATATTATCGCTCTCGAGACGTCCCTTATATAGTTAACGTCCTCGTTAGCGTACGTATATCGATAGCTACTACCGCTATACGCGTACGACTACTATATCGATCGGTAGGCTATTTTAGAGCTTAGAGTATTCGACCTTTCTAGAGGCTTAGGATTACTAGTATATATAATATTATACTCGTCTATAGGCTCGACTATACTTGAAATAGTCCCGTCCTAGGATAATCCTAATCCGGCTAGGTTTATATCTCTATTAGCCCTATTGCCTAGAGCCGATAAGATAGGACTACCCTAAACTAACTTATCCGTATTAGAGCTTGAATACGGCGATCTCTAAGCTTAAAATCGATACGAGGTAATAAATTCCTACCGATAGTAGCGTACGGACTAGATAATAGCAAGATCGGTTAGATAAGGACTCTATAGAACCTATACGAGCTACCTATCGTTATATTCTATCCTTACGATATAGGTAGTTAGCGCCCGTATATACCTACTATACGTATAGTTAACGTTATATTAAGCTTCGCTACTATATAGGCTATATGCGGCCTATAACTAGGGTACGTATAGCCGACTAGGAGCGCCTTAACGTTACCTAGTTATATTACTACTACTATACGCCTCTTATCTACTCTTAGACGTATCCTCGCCGCTCTATCCCCTATCGCGTACGCGCCGATATCTATTCCAAGACTAAATAACCTACCTCTAGCTAGGTTTCCTTCTTTAAGTTATCCCTACGCGAGGTCCTAACGTAGTACGTATATCGCGAATACTCTATTATTATAGCGCCTCGCTAGCGAGCTATTACCGCTAGTATATAGCTACGTAGATAATCTACCGCGCGTATACGGTCGCGTAGATACGTATATCCTATAATAGAGGTAGTATCCGCTTCCTTGCCTAATCTACCCCTAGGTTATTCTCCTCTACTATATCGCCGCTACCTATCGCATTACCGCTAGGCGTTATCTTATACTATTACTAAACGGACTTGCGGATCTATATACTAGTATACTAGTAGACTTCCGCGCCTATCTCGTATACTATCGAGTCTCTTCTTTATATTAGGGACGAGCTCTAATTAGCGTAGACCTAAATCGGTACCTACTATACCGCTACCGGTATTAAAGATTACATAGGCCGTATACTTAGTCTATACTTCTATAGTAACTATTTAATCTTTCGATACCTATCGATATCTCTTTACTATCTATAACCTACTCTACTACTCGAGTACTCTATACGCTATACCGATCTACAAGTTACTCTATATTATATACTATACCGGTATACGTATAACCGAGTAGACGCTCGGCTATATCCTATAGATAGATACCGATAATAACTAGGTAGGTATTTAGGCGTATTTCTTATATACCGCTTCGTTTCCCTATAACCTATTTATCTCCCTAGCTAACGACTATACTTATAACCGTTATTCTACCTATAGCGCGTAGTATCTATCGAGTCGACTAGCGATACTTACCTCTACCTATACGCTCTACTATAGTAGACCCCGATCTATTTAGGTATAGCTTATTACGTCCTCGACTATTATAGAATACGATAGGCAAGCTACCTATCCGTAGCTATAGCTATACTAGCGATAGTAGTTAATCGCCTAATCCGGAAGTCCCTAGTTACGTAGCCGAGGACTCGCTATACCTATTTACCTATAAGGAGCAATTTAGTAAAGATTATATTAATAACGAAGTTAAGAAACAATAAGTATTCGCTAAACGTATAGCTATACGGTCGAAATACGTACTTATCGAGAAGTACGCCTACTAGGCTATAGACTCCTTACGTAGCGTCTACGTCGTTAATATAACTACCGCTATCCTTAATAATCTAGCGGTCGGTCTTATAGCCGATTACCTTAGCCTAAAGGCGACGTCTTATATTAACGAGATAATCCTAATCGTAGACTAGTACGTATTCGATCTAGTAGCGATCGAGAAGGTACGTATCGTTACGCCGTATCTAGACTAACTAACCGATCTATATACCGTTCCCTTCCTATATTCCGGTCTATAAGTTAGTTAGAAACTTTACCTTTAGTACTAACGTCCTATCTAGAGCCCCGTAAAGTACGGCATCCCTAGTCCGTTCGCTAAGGAAGTTAAGGCCTATAATTAGCCTATTATGTTTATCTAAAACCCCGTTAATAACCCTAACGACGCGACTCTATATATCCTCGACGATATTAAAGCCGATATATTCCCCGCTACGTAGTACCCTATCGATAAGCTATTTCGTATTATTATACTATACTACCTCTACTTCGTATACTAGTATATGTCTAGTCTATAGGCCTATCGAGCCTAATACCCTAATATAGAACTTCCCGATCTACTACTCGGTACGCTAGCGAATAATAAATATCCCTTTACGCCTATCTACCTAGTAGAGGGCTAGGTAGCTACTACCGAGGACTACTACCGCTACGTATATCTATACCGTATCCTTAAAGATAAGGTTACTAAGAAGCGTAACGGCGACTACGCGATCCTACTTAAGGACGCGTCGTTAGTAAAGAACCCTACGTTAGTTATCTATTACCGTATACCTACCGAGCTAGACTATTAGTCTAATAGTTAAGTCTATAAAGGCAATCGCGCCTTACTTATCTACGATCGCTATGTCTATACGTTCCTACTATACTATATCCTCGCCCTTTAGTATACGTTATATAAAGACCTCTATACGACTATCTAAACTATTACTAGTATATTTATATAATACCTAACGCTTATAATACTAGATATCCTAGATACGTAGTCGAAGGAATAGCTATACTCCTATCTCCTTAGTATCGGCAAGACCGTACCTATATAGTAAGGCGCTAGTACTCCGATTATAAAGCTAGGTTACGTCCCTAAGGTAGCTATCGACTTCGCCCCTAAGTTCTTCGCTATAGCCAAATATACTACCTTTACTAACGCCTTAGATTAACGTCTTAAGACCTCTAATATACGTAGGGCGCCTACTAAGTACTATATAGACGAGATTAGTAATCCTCCGATACTCTAGGATATCCGCGCGACGATTAGCGACTTACTATAGAAGGTAGCTACTATCGACGGAAATACCGATCCTTCCTATCTATATCTACCTAACTTCCGCTAGCGCGGCCTATATATTATACTATAGTAGCCTAGTACGGCCCTTTTCCTTAGATATATAGCGAATAGTCGTACCTCGAGTACTATCCTTATCGACGATTTTAGCCTAGATAGCCTTATAGAAGTCTTTATAGCCGTTATTATTATAGCCGAGTAACGAGATATCGATAGTAGGCGACAAGTATACTATAGTATATATATCCTTATATAGAGTAACCTACTAAGCTATATAGCTATTACTATATAGATCCGTAGGTTACTTCGATTCTATCTACGTACCTAGCCTATACTAACTATATACTATATAGATATAATCGACGCTTAGATCGAAATAGCTATAGCTAAGTAGTTAAGAGATTCCGTAGAGATACTCGAGTTCGATATATAGGCTAAACTAGATATAGACTTCCTCGACGAACTCTAGAGTCGTAAGCGCGATCCTATCCTATACTCTTATATCTATAACTAACGAGATAGTAATGCCCGATAAGGTTATTCGGTAGCGCCGTTCGCTATCGGCCGCTATACGCGCTACCTATCCGCTACCTATTAGTCTAATACTATATCGACCCGTCCTTATCGTTATTAACGATATCTATACTTCTAAGGTACTATTCGAGGCCCTCCCTACGTCGCGCTATAACTTGTACTAAGGTAGAGGTTTTAGGATAGTATACGCCTATCCTATTAACTATATAGATACTCCTAGCCTATAAGGCGTAATCTCGATACTATCGACTCTAGTAGTACTATAAAGCCTCTATACCGAATTCGATACGGACGACGTACTTACTAGCTATACTTGTATCGTCGCCGATTATAGAGCGTTCCTCTCTATAATAGATCTATCTAACGATATCGAGCCTACGTTATCCTAGTTCTCTACTATTGTCTTCCTAGACGCCTACGAGTTAGCCGATATATAACCGACTATAGTATAGGTACTTACCTAGCGCTCTACGTCCCTCGATTATCCTAAGCTCTTCGTTACTAAAGTTCCCTTCCTCCGTAGCCTACGTATCCTCGTACCTATCTTTCGTATAATCTAGGAAGGTATACCTATCGAGGACCGGAAGGTTCTAGAGGTATCTAGAGACCCGAACCTATCTACGCTTATAGATAAGCTTTCTAACGTATCCGGTCGCTTCTAGATACTCGATCGCGATACTTAGCGCTATTATATAGCGGCGCTACGTCCTACCTTATATAATGCCGACCCGATCGCGGTCTAGTCTTTCCTCTCGTCGATATTAATATTGCGATATATATAATAGTCTATAGTAGATATCTATAGCCGCTAGACTACGATCGACGTACTTCTTCCTTTATAGATAACTATCTACGTCGAGCTCTTTAATATTACTATCGACGCTACTATCTACTATAGATACTATACTTAGGCGTAGAAGGTTACTAACCCTAAGGTAGCTTAGCTATACCGTTAGCTAGCTAGCTATAACCTACGCCTAGTAGAGATAGTATTAAGGCCTATTAGCCCTACCGATACTAGTCTCTTAAACGTATAAGTATAATTTAACTAACTTATAGAGTAGTATAACTATAGGTAGCCTCTATACCGCTCTATAAGTTATCTCGTAACGCCTACTAATCTATCCTCGTAGTATATCTAACAAGACCGACGTCTTCTCCCTCGTCTATATATATAGCAAGTACGACTCGTAGTATCCTTCTCTAGAAGGTCGGTTTAGTATACTACGCTACCTTACTACTACCGTACCTAAATACGTATTTATCTACCGCTTCTTAGCCGCCGTTCTCGCGACGAAGCCCGACGCTTAGTAAAAGGTCGTATTCTAGTTTAACGGCGTAATTTAATAAGTCGGTATATAATTACTACTCGTAGTCGCTAGTATCCTATTCGTTAGCTTTATAGAGTAGTCTTCTCTCGAGGAGTACTTTATAGCTATAAGTAAATTCTACGACGATCCTATAGTTTCGGTAGCTTACGTATCTACTAGCTAGATCTTCTATAGGGTTAGCCTTTATTAAGCTATATAAGTTAACGTATTCGTAGACGTGCCTAGCTTCGCTATCCTATCGGCTACTATAGGTCGCCTACGTCGGGCCGGATAGGGCCAATCGATAGAGACGTACGTAGTTATATTAGACAATAGCGTAGACGCTATACTACTATATAAGTACGCTACTAAGTACCTAGACTACGCGTATCCCCTTATCCGAGCCTAGCCGTTTTACGCCGACCTACGCTCCTCTATAGCTATAGACGTTAATAGATCCTCCTCCGTCTCCTCTACCTCTATAGCCTTCTATATAGTAGACGCTATCGCCTTCTACGATATTATCTCGCCTCTACTCGATATCCGTAATAGTCCGCTCCTATACCTATTTAGCGAGACTAATCCTAAGGCGAAGAACACTACTACGATTAAGCAACTCTACCGGCTTATAATAGTAGATAAGAGATTACTAGGCTACGAGGTTATCCGCTAGTAGAGTACTATTAAGCTACCGAAGCTATACGACCGTCTATTCGAGTCTCCTAACTTAATACTCGCTCGTCTAGGTAGTACCGCTAAGGCGCCCGCTAACAAAACCCTAGTCGCTTAAGCTATTACCGACGCTATACTCGATATCGTCGCCTAGAACCCTTACGTCTACGTAATAGACTATACCGCCCTAGGTACGTATTCTATCGCGACGTATAATAACCTATAGAACTATATACTAACTATAGTATACCGTTTTATAAGTTAGTCTATTTTCTCTTATACTACTAACTCTTCTCTAGATATTATCGATAAAGCGAAGGATTAGGTCGGCGCTAACTATCTAGAAGCGTATACTATATACGAATTTATCTAAAAGGAGTTAGACGTAGCTAAGTCCTCGGTCCTATTACTACCTCGCCCTATAATCCCTACTATACCGTCGTCTCCTCCCGTCGCTACTCCTCTACCTACCGCCCTCCTAACTTCGATAGTAGCGTCGACTATAGACGTAGACGCTAGCCCTAGTAACTATTCTAACTCCGATAAATCTATAGGATCGCTTAGTACCTCTAATATAGATCGTTCCCTCCTAGGCGATA
>LFZO01000722.1:0-21494 GCA_001578225.1 Pseudocercospora musae
GGCGCCTTCCCCTCTACCTAGGGCATTTCGGGCTACCTAGCGTAGAGCGGGTCCCGAACGTTATACGTCTAGAAGGGAGTTACCCCTATTACCGTATACTAGCTATCGTTATACGCAAACTCCGCTAGGCTAAGGAGGCGTACCTAGTCGTCCTACTCGAAGTTATAGTAAATGCGTAGGTACTACTCTATCGTCTAGTTCTAGCGCTCGGTTTAACTATCCGTCTAGGGGTAGTAGGTAGTACTAAGTCCCCTACGGACCCCTATATAGTAGTAGAGGCTACTCTAGAACTTAGAGGTAAGGATCGGTCCCCGATCGGACGTAATAGACTATAGGACGCTATGTAGACGGACTACCTCCTTCAAGAAGATATCTACTAGCCCTTTAGCGGTAATCTCCTTCCGATATAGAATATAATAGGCTATCTTAGAGTACCTATCTACTACTATAAGGACGCTATCGTAGGTCTAGCCTAGGACGGTACTCGGAGGTAGATCTATAACGAAGTCGAGCGTTAGGTCTTCCTATAGCGCCTTAGAGGGGCTCTCGGCGTATAGGACCCTATAGGGTAGGTACCTCCGCGGTTTTAATCTAGTATATGCCTTATAGCTACGAGTATAATCTTTAACATAGTGCCTAACCTTAGGCTAGTAGTATCCTCTCTAGACTAGCTATAAGGTCCTTTCGAACCCGAAGTGCCCCAATATAGGGTCGTCGTAGTAGAGCTAGAGGGTTTCTAGGCGAAGCGGTCCTACTAGTACGTACATCGCGTCTTAGTAGAAGAGGAACCCCTAGGACTCCTTCTACCGAGCTAGCTATAGTTACTAAGCCTCGTCTCTACCCTTAAGAGCCTCCCTAATCCTAATCGCCTCGGCGTCCGTCCCTAATACTATCCGAATAGTATTTGCGAAGCTGTTTTATACCTCTCTAACCTTAGCTATCCTAGCGAGGTAAACGAAGGGTTTGTCGTACCCTTCCGGTCCCCTTCGTACCGAGGCGACCCTTATCGGCCCGTCCTAGGGCTCCTCGCCTACAAGTTGCCTTTATAACCTCTCGAGGGGGGTACGCGAGTCCTCTTCGTTTAGCTAGCGACTAGAGTAGTCGACGTCTATATAGTTAGGTCGTCGGCTAGCCCTATTAGCTACCCTATTTTCCTTTCCTAGGCGATACGAGATATAGAAGTCGAATATAGCGAGCTATTCGGCCTAGCGAACTTGTCGTCTCGTAAGCTCCTTAGTCGTTATAAACCATTTAAGGTTATTATAGTCCGTAATAACCTCTATTTAATACTATACGCCCTCTAAGTAGTGCCGCTAGTACTTGAAGTACTTAACTACCCCTAGCATTTCGCTATTATAGGTATCGTAGTTCCTTTCCGCGCCGTTTATCTTTCGCGAGAAGAAGGCTACCGGGAACTAGTACGTCTTGCCCTCGTACCTATACTATTGTATTATAACGCCCGATATAGTATAGGTCGAGGCGTCCGTTTCGACCCTAATTAGTCGAGGTAGATCGAAGTGCTTTAGAACTAGGGCCGTATAGAACGCCTCCTTAAGCCGGTTAAATACTAACCTTACTTCTATATCTAAGGTAAGCTACTACGATTCTTCTTTGCGTTACCTTCGCCTACCCTTAGCCGTATTAGGCCCTCGCTCCGTTAAGCGATTTAGTAGGGCTACTATCTAGGAGAAATGCCTAATGAAACGCCGATAGTAGTTAGCGAACCTAATAAAGATACGGATATCCCTTACGCTCCTCGGCTCGGGCTACTCTCTAACCGTTACGACCCTTTCCGGCTCTATTTCAACCCTATTCGGGGTAATTATATAGCCAAGGAACCTAATACGGTCCCTATTAAACTCGTACTTACTAAGCTTTACGTATAGCTTGTAGCGTTAGAGCCTTTCGAGGATAGTAGTAATATAGCGGGTATATTCCCCCGGGTTTTAGGAGTATATTAGGATGTTATCTAGATAGACAATATAGATCGTGTCTACTAGGTCCGACAAGGCGCTAAGGATATAGCTCTAGAACGTAGCCGGGGCGTTTGTAAGCCTAAATAGTATTATAGTATACTCGAAGTGCCTATATCTTGTATAGAAAGCGGTCTTCTACTCGTCCCCCTACTTAATACGGATCCTATAGTAGGTATCTCGAATATCGAGCTTCGTAAAGATCCAAGCATTAGCGAGACGGTCTAAGGACTCCTATACTAGGGGCAAGGGGTACCGATTCTTAACTATAATAGCGTTCAAGCCCCGGTAGTTAACGTATAGCTATAGGCTACTATCCTTCTTTTTAGTAAAGAGGATACTAGTGCCTACTAGGGACTTTAAAGGGCGAATCTAGCCCTTCTCGAGGTATTCGTCGAGGTATTTCCTTAGGACCGCTAACTTAGTCTCTAAGAGATTGTATAACGGGTTATAAGGAGGGGCCTTACTCTCTACTAAGTCGATAGATAGCTTATATAGGCCGTAATCGGGGAGTAGGGACGCGTCCCCTTCCTCGAATATCCTATAGAGGTACTTATACTCTAGTAGGAGGCTATTCGGGTCGTCTTAGTCCGTCTTAACTATCGATATTACGAAGAGACGCGTATCCTTATCTAATATAGCTCTCGAGAAGTTGGAAGGGCCCGATATAGCGTAGGCGCGCTACTTACGAGTCCTCTTTCTCCTCTAGATAGCCGTCTTAGCTACGAAGTCGATCGAAGGGTTCTATCGCTCTAACTAGGGTATTCCTAGTACAATGTTAAAGCTATAGATCCTTCCGACGGCGAAATTGTCTACGTAGCCCTACTACTAACTACTCGTATCCGACACTTCGTAGGTTATATAGTATTTACTACTTATAGCTAGCGACTAGCCGTTAAGGGTCTCGTACCGCTCGGCGTCTATATTACTTAGGGCGAGGCTAGCCTCTTTAGCTACTATACTATCTAAGATATTAGCCTACGAGCCGTAATCGATAAGCCCTCTAAGTATATAGGAGTTCTCGCCCTACTATAGCTTAACGTCTAGTTAAATTAGCTAGAACTAGTCCTAATTAACCTGTCTTAGTCTACCGGGCTCTATACTCCTCCTCTACTCCTCGGTATAAACGACCTAGCCCGCCGTAGCTAGGAGTACTACTAGGCGGGTTTATCTTTTCCCGATTCTAGATTATAGATAGGGCATTAGGGCCTCTTATAGCCCTTCTTACTATAGTACTAGTACTAGGGGACTTCTTAGTCCTTCTCGGACCTATTGCGGGCGTTCTAGCGCCTCTATAGGGAGCCTCGGCCCTTTCCCCCTCGGCCGCGGCCTCTAGAGTCTCTAGGTAGCTTGTCTAGTACCGAGCTAGTAGTGCTATTGTCCGAGTCGAAGCGTCCGCGCTTCCTATTACCCTAGTCTTTATCCCTATAGGACCTATACTCGTTTTCTAGTAAGCGATAGTAGGCATTCGCTACTTCCT
The DNA here is from genome assembly GCA_001578225.1 of Pseudocercospora musae. NCBI lineage: Eukaryota > Fungi > Ascomycota > Dothideomycetes > Mycosphaerellales > Mycosphaerellaceae > Pseudocercospora > Pseudocercospora musae. Next base: position 3,454 of record LFZO01000722.1, read on the forward strand.
CTACCTTAATTAGGGTTCGGAAGCGCTATTAGCCTACCTTAATACGGTATCGGATCCTCTTGTCTATAGCCGCTACGAAGTCGTATATTATACGGTCCTAACGATCCTCTTCGACCTTATCCTACTAGATCTTTATATAGTCTAGTAGTTCGGATAGGGTGCGATTCCCCTAGTTAGCCCGCTTTAGCCTATCTAGGGCTAATTAGCGGCGCTCTTCTTTCGTCCCTATAGAGTCTAGTATTACCTACTTTATCTTCTCCTAGGTATACTCCTCTAGGTCCGAATATCCGGTATATCGCTTCTATTTGACTTACTACTCCCTTTCTATCTATTCCTCGGCTAGGTCTACCTTTATTTCTTCTATAGAATAGATATAAGGGGCCTACCTAAAGATATAGTCGTAGTCCGTAACCTATTAGTCGTAGTCCGTACGCCCCTTATCCTCGAATACGTAGAGGTTCCTCGCTTTAGGGATAGCCGATCCCGTAGGCATAGAGGGTAGTATAGCTAGGGCTACGCTTAGCTAAGTACCTCCTTAATCCGTTAGGAGGGAGGCTTCCTAAGCTATATCGGCTATTCTTTTCCTAAGATAGGCCAATTCGAGGCATTGTTCCGCCTATTTAGCCCGTTCTTCCTTATACTAGAGCTAGGCTACTAGGACCTCGTCGTCGAGGTCCTCTTCGGCGTCGCCCTAGCCCTTATCGTTATCGATAGTATCCCCTAGCGAGTCGTTAGCCGGGGTAGAGGAATTATTGTCCTACTCGGTATTAGGAAAGGTTTCCTAGTTATTTTCCTAGCTAACCGGGTTAGATACCGAGGCCTTTGCTTTCTTCTATACTATTTTAAGTACTACGTAGTACGCTTTAGAAGAGCAATTCGTATATAAAAGTAGTATATAATGCGTAGTATATAGTACTCGATTAGAACTACTCGAATTGCTAAAGAGGAAAGGAAAGAGAGGTATCTAGAGCGAAGATATATGTCTATAGGCCAAGACGGGCTACCCCGGCCCTTCTTGGCCTATTTCGACTCTAGATAGGCCGACTAGGCCTATAAATAGGCCGACTAGGCTATGATCGTAACACTAGGTAGCGCTATAGGTAGGAGAGATTTAGCTCTATCGACGACGATAACGTCGCCGCCTCTAGGTTCGTAGCTAGTACCGCGTATAGGTACTCTCCTTTACTAGCCTAGTATATATATTAGCCTTCCTTATTGACCGATTACTAAGGGCACGATTAACTAACCTTACAATACGTATACTATACGAAATCGCTACTAGATATAAGCCTAATATAGTATACGTCTATTAGTTTAGAGTACGAGCCTACCTACTAATATATAGTACTAAGACTAATAATAATCCTTCTAAGAAGCGTAAGCGGAAGGACATCCTACTAAGAAGTATAAAGGTTGCCTTACGTACGTACATCGGATACCTATATAGATATAAAGGATACTCGATCTATAGGATCTAGGTACCTTTACGCAAAACGGTAATCCGTATAAGAGATATTATATTTAATAAGTCTAAGTTCTATAGCGGATATAATATTAATCTTAGTATTAATCTAACTAATATAGAGCTAGTAGAATATAGTAATCTCGAAGAAGTACAAGTACCTACCTCTATGTACTAAGCTTTAAGAAGTATATAATACCCCTCTAGATTTTATATAATTTAGAGCTAAGGGGATAGATATACTAATAGGACCTAGTTAACTACTAATCGTTAATACTACAAGGCTAGTAGGTAGTCTTATATTAGAAGAACTACTAAATAAAACACTACTATTACCTACTAAGCTATAGCTCGTAAGGGAGACTAATAGGCTATAGCCGGATCTTACTAGAGTAAGAATACCGGAGCCTAAACTATCTAATAATTACCTACTACTATTTAGAGAACCCCCGATATACTAGTAACTAATCTTTCTAGTTAACCCGATTAGTATACTAATACCTCTTAATAATGTAATTAATAGACTAGTTTAACTAGGACCCGAGAACGATACTAGCAATTATTATAAGCCTACAAATCTAGTAGACGTACTAGGATAGGTAGATGTAGACATAAACTTACTACGAGTAGAGCTTACTAAGTCGCTAATACCGATTGAAATAGTAGATATTTATCGTTACTTACTAAATATAGGGGGACCGTATTTCAATATTATAGGACTAGGAAAGCGATAGCGGTTAGTAGCGATCTACTAGTATAGGTAGCTCGTAGAGTACCTTCTATTATTTAATAGCCTATATATAGCGGCTAGGTATAAAGTATAATTAGTAGCGCTAACAAGTATAGGAGAGACTATTAAGAATAAGACCGTACTAGTAATTCTATATACCGCCGATAATCCGAGCCTTACTCCGAAGATATTAGACCTTCTAGCTAAGCCTCGTAACTAGCGCTAAGTAATAAAGAGTAAGAATAAAGAGTATTAGATTTATGTAGTAAGAGTTGAATTCAATAAGGCACTAGATATAGGCACGTTTAAGTAGGTAGATATAGACACATTAGTAAGTAAGCCTAACCTTCTACCTCTTACCTAGGTATTTAAGTATAAAGGTAATATAGATAGGTAGCTAGTTAAGTTTAAGGCAAGAGTCTACGTACGAGGCGACCTATAGAAGAACACTTACTTAGATACCTACGTATCTATACTTACTACTCGAGTATTTAGGGCACTAATATTAATCGTAGTAAAGTTTAACCTAGAAGCTAAGTAGATAGATACTATTAATACATTCCTTAATACTACCTTATCCTATACCCTATACCTTAGAGTACCTAATAGCTTTAAGCGCAAAGGGAAGGTACTTAGGCTAATATAGGCACTCTATAAATTATAGGAGTTACTACGGTTATAGTATAACTACTTTACTACTACTCTAGAGAAAATTAGTATACTTCTAGTAGACAATATAGACTACCTATATACGGATATAGACAAGCACGTATTTATCTTCTTCTATATAGATAATATTGTACTACTATACCATTGTTAGTATAAGTAGAAAGCAATAAACATTAAGCAATAACTAATAGAAGAATATAAGCTTAATAACCTTAGAAGGCTCTCCTAGTTTCTCGGGATAGAAGTTAAACGTAACCGTAGTACAAAGTAGCTTTAGCTATTATAGAAGGCCTATATTAAGAAGATAGGTTAGCGCTATAGTATTAATAGTAGTACTAGTAGAAGAACTAAGTTACTACTTCTAAGTTCTAACTAGATATAAGCCTTATAAGAAACTAACTAATAGTTAAGTATACTTGAATTTAGCTTTAATCTTGGCTTATTAGAGCTACATTAGATTACTAAACTTCGTAGCGGTATAGACGAGACCTAATATTGCTAAGGTAGTATTACTACTATTAAAAGCCCTATAGAACCTATAGAAGTGTAATATTGTAGCCGCTGAATAGTACATTAAATACCTCCTATAGACTAGGGATCTTTGCCTAGAATACAATAATAATAGACTAGTAGTTACTACTTATTTAAGCTATTAGCTTCTTGAATTTTACGGTACTTCTAATATATCCTATAGTAACTATAAAGGCACTAGGCAATTATTAGAAGGGTAGATGTTTAGCCTATTTAATAGACTAGTCGACTAGAAGGTAGTACGATAGTCTACTATAACTAAATTAACTATAGAAGTAGAGCTACTTATAGTATTATATATAGGCTTAGAGATAATCTAGTAGAAGCGATTCTTTACTAGTATTAGCCTTATACTAGAATAGAAGCCTACTCTATACTATAACAACATATAGACTATCCGTATTATTAAGGCTAATACTAGTAAGCTAGACACTAAGCTTAGGTATATAGATATATACTAATACTAGCTTCGATAGGAATACGAAGTAGGGCGTATTTAATACGAATACCTAGTAATATAGGATATACTAGTAGACGGAATAACTAAGATATACGGTCCTTAGAACTAATAGAGGTTTATTTAGTAACTTAGGCTAAGTAGACTACTAACTACTTAATTACTAAGCTAAGTTAATTAAGCCCTATTCTAGTAAATAGCGCTAGAAGAAGTAACTAATACGATAACGAGGACTAATTAGAACGTATAGTACTTTCCGCTCTTAACCTTACCTACTACTACCTAGTATAATAGACCCCTACTACTACCTACTTAATATAGGGTAACCTTACTAACGCCTATATTATTACTTTATAACTTACTTTAGCTAATTAAAGAAGCTCGTAGCGGTTTATAGTAATGTTTATAATAGTATAGTAGTTATAATTAGAGATAGTATCTCTACTTATACTATAGATCCTAACTAAGCAAATATCTATATACTAAAGTATATTTACCTAATCCTTTATCTATCTAACTTAGATACTATCTAAAGTAGACCTACTAATAACCGATAGTATAATATAAAAGGCCTTAGTTTAGAATTAAACCTAATACTATAGATCCTATTAGTTAGATTAACAATATATATTATTTAAGTTTTAACTATAATAAGAAGGTAATAGTATTCTAGAAATAGAAGCGATATATAAAAGTATATATATAGTCTAGATTGTATAACGATATCTACTAGGGTACTCGGGGTATAAAATAAGACTCTCTCTTTATATAATTTAAACTATCTTTTTACTATTTTAGTAGAAGATAGTATAGAGGGAGGAAAAGATAGATTTCTTTTGTTTTTTTATATTATAAGATATACTAACTACCTTGCCTAAATAGGAAGGATCCTATTTAGAAAAGGTAAGGGGATGTGTTATATATAGCCGAGGTCTACCTAGTTATATAACTTCTTAGCATGTATAGAATTTTCTTAGCTATATCTTAATAGTATTAGATAGATAGATAGAACTAAGCAATATATAGTTTAGAGCGCTCGACAATATAGTATTACATAAGTGATCTACTGCGCTAAGCGTGATAGGAGATTCTACGATGATTAGTTCCATTGTGTGCTGCGGCTTGCCTCGGGTCAAATAATAATGGGGTGGCACCTCGTGACCGGCCATTACGTATTTTCTGCAATTTGTTACCCTCACGAAACACCTGGGCAACGAGAGTCGCGCTCACGTGGTACGGGTGCGTGCGCTCTGCAAGTGCTGACCCGCTGGAAAGCAGTTCCTTTGACTCACCAAATGCCACTTCTGGTCACGCGCCGCCCGCCACCTTCTGCTCCGCAACTTCCCCAGACATGAGGAAAAGAATTCTCTCTTGCATTATGCAAAGTGCATTGGACGGCTGGTGCGCAAGTGGCCTGAGGCCTCCGTGGACGGCCGGCCACTGATCGTGATATATGATGAGCCGAAGCCTCTGCCACCCGCGCCCGCGCCCAAGTTCCAACACAAAGAAGCAACGAGACCTCTTATCTGTGCCCACTCACATCTCGCCTTTGTGACCTAACCCGCTTGCATAATCCCGCTGTGCTATCTGCCTTCATTCACTTCACCTCACCGTGCTCACAGCCGCTAGTGTCAACCCGAAGCCAGCCGGTAAGCATGCCCATCAACGACTTGCCACAAGAAATTCTCTCGGCAATCCTGCTGCTGGCTGCCAGAGCCAACGAGACTGACGGCGAGCGATACACCTACGGACTCTCCCAAGCACCACTTCCGCTTCAGAAGGTCAAGCTATCCAAATATCTCCGCGGCCCCGTCACTGCCGAGTCTCTGAGATGGGATGCCACTGCTTCGATCCGCCAAGTGTGCTCGGCATGGCACGAATGGGCCCTCTCCTACAACCTCGAGCACGTCTTTGAGCGCCGGTGGCGAGGCAGCGAGCGATGGGCCGAGCTGCCGCTCTCGCGAGGCCGACGAAAGTACAGCATCTACGAGCTCATCGACAATCACTCCGGATTTGCCGTCTACCGCGACCCATGCTGCACCCTCAGGACCACGGACAACATCTTCCACCAGATGCCGCACTTGACCAGACACGTACGACGCCTTTGGTTCAACGGCTTCTACACCGCCGAGACCGACAAGCTCATCCTGTCCATCGTCTCGGAATGCCACGAGCTTCAATTCCTGAGCGTTCCATGGACTGTGCTCCGCCGCAGCACCGCCGAAGACTGGATCGACCTGCTCAACGTCAACACCGGTACTGGCAGTGCCCTCCACTCCCTCGAGCTCCAAGCCGTCTGCCTGCCTAAGGATCAGGCCGACGCGCTCGAGAAGGAGAACTCGCCAAACGCTTTGGAAGATGCACGTGTCGACTTCAGCGCCCTCAAGAGACTCAAGATCTTCGGCAACACCCTCCACAAGCCAATCTGCGACGACGACCTCGACCTCATCGCACAAACTGCCACGAGCCTGGAAGTCCTCGACATCACCAACCTTTCCACAATCTCCGTCGCAGGCATGCTCGCACTCGTGAAAGCTTCTCACCACACTCTGCAAGTCCTCGAGCACTCCCCACGCTCCGACGATGGCTTCTACCACCCCTACCCAGGCCACCTCCCAAGCAACGAACACATCTGCCAACTCCTCACCTCACTCCCAAAAATGCGCGACCTCTCCATCAGCGTCCCATACATGTGCTCCGACCTCTTCTCCAACATCGAAGTCCAATGGGAAGGCGAACTCCAAGTCCGCGCCACAGACCTCTGCGCCTGCGACAGCAAAACAACCGGAAAAGAACGCGCGGCCAAACTCCGAAAAGTCTTCTCCGCAGCGCGAGGCCTCATCGCTTCCCGAAACCGCTTGAACCACAAGCTCAGCATCGAACTCTTCTTCGCCGGATGTATTTTCGAGCCCGAGAAGAATCTTGTGCACGGCGACTTCGTCCTTTCCGAAATCCGAAGCAACGGTGTGTGGCCTCGTGGCAAGCAAACCAGTACCAAAGGACCCTATGGCACGACTGGTGTCTATGGCAAAGAAGAAGATGGCGTGAATTGGGATGCGCTTTGGGAAGACGAATATCTTCTCGCGGTGGAGAATGGTTGGGTTCAGCTTTGACATCAGAAGTTGCGCTACCGACGCATTTTCAAGGTGTGTTGAGGTCCCTATATGAAATCAGGAGGAGCGCGACTACGACTACGACTACGACTTTCACGGCCGATTGTCATCTTTTTTTTGTTTTTGTTTTTCCCCCGGTATTTCCTCATGAACCAAAACAAAAAAGTTTTTTTGGCTTTAGCGATGGCGTAAAGGGTTTGCTCTACTATGCAGGAGGCCCGCATCGATCTGAAACGTCACAAATCGACAGTCTGGAGTCCCGAAAGAAAGGAATGAGAATGATTATCATGATGATGATGATGGTGGTGGCAAGCATTGGTTTGGGGGGTTTCGGGACGAATAGCGAACTTGGCGCATCGGCATGAGCGTTGCTGTACTCTTGTATTGTTTGTAATTGTACGTAACTGGTCGTTAAGCTCATCACTCGTGCCTAGCCCCTTTCCCACGTTCGATCGCGTGCTTCAGATCGAGTGATGTTCAGGCAAGCTTGAGGGCCTGCCTCAAGCTCCCTGGTCGTCTTATATATATACGCAACGCGATGGTTTGAGCTGACATGGGGCACAGGAGAAGTCGGGATGGAGTCGTGTGGGTATCATCATTATTGGTGTGTGCGAGGACTGCAGGTCACCAATGCAGTGCTCCAGTAATGAGCGCGAGTCGAAAGAGAATAAGTGGCGCGGAGGCCAAGGGCGATGCACACAGGCGACAGGAGGCCGCCCTAGTGCTCGCAAAAGCTGAACTCCTCCTCGTGGTAACGCTTTGTCGAAGAGCTTACGCTCAGCCGTCAGCTCAAGTCGAAGAGCCTTCGCGTCGTCCATGCTGATGACATCGTGCTCACTGTCGACCACCCGCTCCGCAAGCTCGGGAGGAACGTCTGTGACTCGGTCCACATCAAGCACCATGGCACGCCACCAGTTCTTCTGTCGAGGAGGAACGTGAGTAGTGGATGGGATGCGCAGGTATGGGTCCACGAGGAACAGGGCGAGGCCAGGCTTCGTCTTGTCCTCGAGCTCGAAAGGCTCGACCTTGTGCTGCAAAGGTGATCATTCGACCCTCCTTTGTGTTGACTTGGTCCAGCGTCTGGCTGCTGCTCGATACCATAGAGCTTTAGAAAATGGCCGTGATCGTCCTGCTCATGGTCCTTGTCTTGCGTCAACTCGTCGATGCTGTTCTCGTTATCGTAGCAGTTGATCGCACTTGCGAAGATGTGCTCATTCAGCTGACCTTCGACTTGTCACTTACGAAAGACCGCAGTCTAGCCACCTGTATTCAGGCGTTGATGTTGGAGTTCTCGCTGCAACTTCTGTGCGAAGATGTCAGGTGTAGGTGGGATGTTCAGGCGCGAGGGAGGTCGAAACAACGCGAGATAACCACGCCAAGTCGGCCTTGGTCGGCCCGGGTGCTTCCCGATCGAGGGGGGCGAAATCAACCTCGTCGTCCTTCACGATTATTTCATGCTTCATCTTCACCAGTACCACACAACATGCGCGTTCGAAACATTTGCAAGATGAGAGGGAGTCTGGAAACCATCTTCTTTTGACAACATTGGCAGCGCCGTACAGCTCAACGGCTGCGCCCAAGACAATTCTCCGTGGTACCTGCATATGTCACCGAACCGAGACGAGTCAAAGATGCGCTGGCAGTCAACAGGCCTGCCTCAGCTTCAGCCTTTACTGTTATGTCCTGCAGTGCCTGCATCGAGGTCTTGTGTCGACGTGACACACCATCCTTCCCAATATGCATCTCTCAACCGATCTCCCGAAGATTGCCAGGATCCACCAGCCACAAGATAATGTAAAAACTCGAATGTAGTAAGCGTTCGTTGCACAAGATCAGCCAACAGTGCAGTGTTTACAATGCGTTGTCCAGAACACGTCGCAATTGTTGACGCTTCTACAGTAGGGCTGAGCGCTTCCTCCCCTCCCTTCTACGCTACCCAAGACCTCTGAGGAGCTTATCATATAGCTATGCAGATCACCAGCATCCGACATCATCGACTCATGTAGCTCCTTGGCTGTCGTGGTGAGGAAAATGAGCTACAATATCTCAATGCAGTTGAGGGCGTATCGTGGTGCCGTATCCACTCGTACAACAAGCCAAGGCTCTTGTACCTTTCGAAATGCACCAAAAATGGTAAAAGTGATCCATTGTCCGGGTCGGAAATTTGTGGAAGGCCCCTACTCATCTCCATTTGCATGACACGAAGACGAGTAGCGACATGAGGGCCATGTCTTTTCCGGCCTTTTGGTCAATCGTACACCCTCTAAACACCTATATCTATCGCCATGGAGACGCCATTTTACTCCACAGCACACTCGCTCTGTCGCTCTGTCGTTCTGTCGTTCTGTCGTTGCATTTCTGCATTTCTGCATTTCTGTACAGCATTTTCGCTCTGACTGAGGTCGCTTTTCTATTTCGATATCGAGATGCGCGCTGTACTCACTGCTATCCTCTCGCTAGGCCTGGCCGCGGCCGCACTTGCCGCTCCAGAGCCAGCATGGGGTAGACCACAACCATATCATGGCTTCAGAGGCGAGGGAAAGAAGCGCCAGAACGCGCCAGCATCATATGGCAACGACACATCACCTGCTCCCACGGTACCCGCTCCGACAGCACCCATCCCAAGCACAACCGGTCTACCAAGTCCAGGCAACGAGACGTCTCCAGTTCCGGGAACTGGCACAGAATGTCCAGCAACTGAGCCTTCCACTTGCTTGACCGAAGCTCAAGCCGAGGACGCCGCCGAGATCTTCCAGTCTCTCATCCGAGCCTATACCGATGAACTTGCACTCGAAGCTCTGACTGAAGACTTCATCGACTACTCGTCGGCAGTCAACATCATCCGCAACAGAGGCAACGAAGCTCCATTCGTGGTTAACGAGGCTACCTTTGTTGGTCGAGCTGCGTTCATGTTCGTCTTGGTCCATGTCTTTCCTCCGTATCATATATACTGACTCTCGTACCAGGGCTGCTCAGGGAGCTCAACCTCTGATTCCCTTCGATCTTCTGGGCATTCGCTACGGATGCGACTTCGTCACAGTCAGGTGGCAGACCCTACGATCTGCCCAAGGTCAAGCTACCGAGAGCAATGACATTCCAGTCGTTGGACTTGGCGTGCTCAACACCGTTCCGGACAGCGAGAACATCTACGGCTTCCGTGTGCAGGAGCTCTGGTCTGAGTTCAACTCTGCAGCTTGGCTCGTCAACAACGGCGTCTTCACACCTTCTGCAGTCACCACAACTCCGTTCCCGGAAGAGACTGCTGCTCCTGGTAAGCGTGCTCCTGCACCATGGGAGTGGGCTGGCATCTAAGCTTTGTCATCTGAATGGCGGCAAATGTGGAGGGGCAGTGCAAGTTGCCGCAGGCTTTGGTCAGAACATAATGAGCATGGTATCTTGATGTAGAGTTGAATTCACTTCTTGATGAGCATTCTGCTCAGTTATCACTTCGAAGAAGATGCTTTTGCCAGACCACACAAATCTCTACAATAACCCAAGCTCCGAATTTCTTTCAAGGTAACTCAGCCGTGAATGTCGTTAGAGAGAATTCCTTTTTGGACGTGCGAACAAATGATTTCTGTTTTCTCGGGAGACATCACCCTTGCTTACGCTTGAAGAAGACGTTGTATACATATTGTCGATCGATACTGGTCTAGTCGAGACGCTATTCTCAATCTATCTCCAATCAGACGAAAAACTAGGTGTGTGTGTGCTCATGTGATTGTGCTACACGTATTCCGCGATAGAGTTACTAGTTTCCGTAGCGGCACTAATCAACCCCGACGCTTCCTAAATAACCTCCTATATAGACTACTATACACCCTTTGTTTTTCGTCTAATCTAGTTCTATCGGATTTTGTAGAGGCTATATAATCTATTAGGAGAATAGGTAGAATATAAATAGCGATTATACTCTTTATATATAGAAATCTCAAAATCCGCTACGTCTTATTACTACATAATTACAAAAAGAACCTTATTCTTTAATTTCAAGTAATATCGAGTACTCTACCGAGCTATAGCCTTATAGAAGTACTAAAATCGCGCGTTATAGTCTATATAATCTATCTACTAGATTCGACCTACCTATACTATAGTCCTACCTAACGCCTTTGCGATAATCCGCTATAGTATCTAGCTATACTATAAGCAACTAGCGAGTCGACTCCTACTCCTCTCCTTCGATCTAGGATTCGATCTAGGATACTACTAGCCTAGCTATCTACTAATACTACGATGCCTTAGCTAACTACCTATATTAGGAAGAGAAGTAGGAACGCGTTTATAGTAAATACTATCGATACAAGGTCGATAACTCTACGACCTACCTAGGTAAAGCGCGTTATAGGATAGCTCTATACTATATCGGATAGGTTTAGTACTTCTACTAAGTTATCTTAGGCAAGAAAGAGCGTTCGCAAAGATCGCCGGATCTAGAGTAGCCTCTAAAATGGCCCGCTTACAAGGCCTATAGCGGTAGTATCGGTTCCTATAGAGCTAGAGCGAATATCTAAACTAGGAGGAATTTATAATATTATCGAGTATATTAATAAGTAAAACCCAAACCTACACAAACCCAAGGACTAGGTAGCATAGGAAGGGACTATAGGTAGCATAACCCATCGGGCTATAGGAAGCCATACTAGGCGGACTAGCTAGCGTAGTAGCTATAGAGGTAGTTAGTAGTAATTAGAGCTCTATAGTAGAGGCACATGAAACGTAGCAAGTAATGTATACTAAACGAAGGTTAATAATGTCTCCCCCTAGTAGGAAGAGGACTATATATACTAGTCGAGGCCCCTATCTAACTAGGTAGACAAGTGTATCCTAGTTACTAGACAATATCCCTCCCTTTCTAGATATCTAACTAGACACAACCCCGCGAACATGTACGCAAGAATCAAATAGGTATGCCGAAAACAAACGGGTATGCCTTTTAGTTACTACCTAAGGTAGCTTCCTAATCGCCCCCCTAGGGGCTATTAATCCTAGCGCCCTTTTTTCCGATAGCTTACCGATTGCTACGCTAATCCAAGCTTATAGTACGTAGCTTAGCGAAGCTCGTACTTGCCGTAGCTCTCGCCTAGTACCTCGTCGTCCTCTTGTCGGTAGGAGAGGTTGCCTACGGCATAGTAGCTCTTGTCGCTATACATCTTGCGCTCGAGATTAGCTTGTACCGCTAGAGCTTCGCGAACCGCATCGTAGGCGCGCTAGTTCCACGTCTTGATATAGTTCCTAAGACCCTTGTAATCTAGTCCGAAGATCTAATTGAGCTCTTCTCGAATAGTAGGATTAGCCTATAGAATGCGACTAACAAGAGCGTCTAATATAGGACTAAGGCTAGTAAGTTAGATAGTGTAAGGAAACGCGTATAGAATCGTACCGCCCTAGCGAGTAATAGGTATAAGGTACTAGTAAGCCTCCGCGACCTAAGCAACGGTAAGATTGAATCCCTTAACCTTGGTTCCCTTAATGCGGCAGAAACCTAGATCTATACGCATCCGAGTACCCGTACCGGCAATGTCGCCGTAAGGTAGATACGGCATACTAAACGAGATAGAGCCTTCTAATAGCGGTATCAAGATCTACTACGCAATCTTACTATTAGCTTGGTCGCTTATAGCCTTTAAATCCTTAGGCGTAAGGTACTTCTCGGTTAGCTCTCCTACTTGGCCGCTCGGTAGTACAAGACTACGAGCCTTAAGTTTCTATACCTATGTAGCGAAAACCTCTAGATCGTATATGTAATCGACGCCTTGAGAGTAGGCGAGCTTATCCTCCGCTTCGAAGGATACTAATACGCGGATTCTATTAACGCTAACGCCTTCGACTAGTTCTAGAACATTGCTATTCAAGCGCATTGTCTCCGCTAGAGGCAAGTTGCTTTTCTTAGGTATATCGGATTCGTAATGGAACTTGGTAGGCTTTAGTACGGATATGATCTCGTATGCGTAATTAGGTCGAAGGGCGACTATAAGGAGCTATAGCGGCAGGTTCTGTCGGACTAACTAGTTACTAATACTATGGATCTATAGGGGATTAATGCCCGTCTACTTCTCCGGCGGATAGCTACGAAGATGCTAGTAATACATCGTAAACTCCGCGACTATCTCCTATATTAGACTACTAGTCTTCCCCTTTAGGTTCTTAGCCTAATTAAAGACATCGATAACCGCCATACTACCCTACTTAGCTATTACTACCGTAATTCCCGCTTGCCTAAAGGCTCGAGCGACTACCTATGGAAACCGACCTAGCATAACCGGCACGATAGACTAGACCGGCGTAAAGGCGTACAAGCCGAGACGTGCTACTATAGGTACTATAGTACTAGTAATACTAGCGAAGTAGTAAGCCTTGTTAGAGTTACGAAAGGCCTTAAACTCTTCCTCCGTATCGACGCTCTTACTAAGTAGAAAGAGCCGATTAGTAAGGTTATCCTTTGCGTTAATTAGGCGGAGGCCGTAGAACTTGGCATAGACCTTTAGGTGCTTAGCGTAGATATCCTCCGGCTCGTTAGGATTATATAGGTCCTTGAATTGCCGAGCTAAGTCGTAAATTATAGCAAAGGAACTAACGTCCTTGCCCTTAACGCTTATAGTATCTAGCTCGGCTATAAACCGACCGAACTAGCTACCCGTACAATCCGCATAGATATCCCTAATTTCTACCTTAAAGTCTATCTCTTTACCTCTACTATCGCTACCGGTAGACTTAGTATCTTTACTAGCCGCCGTAGCCTCGAGGCGTAGCGCTTCCTGCCTATGTTCCTCTTCCTATTAACGAAGCTCGGCAATCTTGATAGCGTACTCCTACTATAGGCGGGTTTGCTAAGCGGTAGCGCGGCGTGGTCTAGCGGCCTCTTACGCGGCTAGCTCTCGGGTAGCCACCTCGTCTACTACCTTCTATACTTCGGTCTAGTAACGGATTGCCTAGCGCTAAGACGGAGTAATGACTAGCGCTATGCGAGCTAGTCCCTCTACAATGAACCCCGAGCTACTAATGCGGCACCCCTTGTTAGCCAATAGTTGTGCTACCTCCTAGCTCTCTAGGTTAATAGTAGCGATTTCCTTCTTATGCTTCTTATAGTACTTCGAGTCGAAGTCGCTATTAGTAAAGGTAAGGCTTAGGTTCTACCGACCTGTCTTCTTAGGAGCGGATAGAACACGATAGACTATTGTCTTACTAACAATCTTAGTACCTTGTCGGCGGTTCTTATTCTTGTTAACAAAGGCGGCAACATTCTTAGCTCGCTCTACGCTATTGTAGGCGAAATCAACTAGACTCTATAGGAGCGACGTTAGACTACCCTAGTACTCAAGGGTTACGGTTAGATAGTTAAGTCGATGGCGGATGTTAACGCCCTATTCCTCGACAATAGCAAGCGATAGGTAGGCTTCTAAGAGCTCCTTATCCTCGAGAACTAGGTTCTTGAAGTCGACGGTCCTACTAAGCTTATAGCGGAGACCTATTATGCCTACGGCAATAGTGACTAATAGGCTCTCGCTAGCCCTATCGAGGATGGCAAGTAGCTATCGAGTCGCCTCGATCTTTGCCTAGCGGTTAGTAATGCTTACTATAATCGCAAACGCGTCGGTAAGATTAGTAACCTAAGCAAGCTCGCTATTCCCTAGAACTGTAAAGATCCCGAGCGAAGCAACGCTCTAGCCTAGCTAAACAATAGTAGTGGGTTAACTAAACCGATAGGCGGTCGAAGAAGACGAAGCGGGTAGTACTAGGTCGGCGGGGACGAGTTCTTATTCTTCTACTATGTTGGAAGGCCGGTTAATAGGGGGAGATAGATGAGTAGGTACAAGCGCCCGTTAATAAGGGCTTTAGAACAAAGACTATAGGTAGCTATTTGCTTATAACTACTAGCGCGTATGTATATAGGATTGCCTATAGGTTCGAGTAAATTCATGTTTAAATAGTCGTGCGTATACGGGCACGCGGGCGGCCTATCCCGAAACCTTAGGAAGTAAAGTTTCACTTTTCTCGACGCTTCGCATATGTTCCCGGTTATAGTAGCGCTCTTATACCCTATCCGTCTAGCGGCGGCCTATGTTACTCTACTACTATAGGTCGCCTTGCGATCTAGCTTTTTAGGGAGTGCCTTTGGCGAGGCAGTATTAATGACCCCTAGGGGGTTTATTAGATCGCGCGATTCCCTCCCGATCCGTCGATCGTCCCGTAGTTTCTATATAAAAGTAGTCCGTACTTCTTTTATATAGGCTACTCGAAACCTAGTCTACCTAGGCGCCCTTCTTTTCTATACCGCCTATAGATAGAGTAGTAGTTACCCGACTAGCGTAGTTACCCATGAACGCTAGTATCGGTCCTTAATAAGCGATCGGATCTCTAGCTAGTAAGGCTTCCGCAAGTACCTCCCTTTCTATTTGCCTCGCTTAGCTACTACCGACTACGTATACAGAACCGATATGTCGTAGAACCTTGGTAAAGGAATGGCTTAGTAACCGAAAGCTCCTACTAATTACCCCCCTAGGGGTTATTATAAGTCGAAGTCCCAAAAGTAATCCTAAAGGTCTATTAACCCCGACGCAAAGCAAGTACAAAGAAAATACACGTAGTAGTACAATAGTATTATAAATAGAATAATTAGAAACAACAATTCTAAACATCCGGTTATAGGTCGTCTCTCCTACTAGTTAGTACCTTTAGGACTTTAGGATCTTCGTTATCGAACTAGTTACTATCCTCCCCGTTAGACTCGCGATCTAGCTCCTATATCTAGTCCGGCTAAGGCTTAGTATCGGCGTTAGTCTTAGCTTCCGGCTCCGGTTAGCCGTACGTGAGGCTAAATTAAACAAAGCTAACCCGTACATATCCGTCCCTTTCGTCTTGAGTCATTGCCAATGGCTTACTAAGCCGTATCTACGGGTACGCAAACCCCTCTAGTAGTTTAGTATTTAGTACGGCGTTTGGATCTTTACGGAAAGGATCAAGGTCCCTAGCGACATTCTCCGCTCCCGCTAATACTTCCTTATCGGTTTAAGGAGGTATAGTAGGCTCCCTTATAAAGTCTATCCTCTTTAAGTTTGCATGAGGCTATATATGCTTAAGCGTAGAGCCATCCAACTCCTATAGTCGATAAGTAGCGCCGTTATAGAGCACTTCCTAAACGCGATACGGCCCCTTCTAGTAGAAGGTAAGCTTATGTAAAAAACTCGTCTTCAATTCCGACCGGAAGATAAGAACAAGATTCCCTTCCTTAAAGGGAGCGTAGTCAACGCCCTAAGTGTCGTTAAAGTACTACTTTGTTTCTTCCCGAAGGCGCCTCTAGCGAGCGAGGCCTTCTTCGATAGTAGTAGTTATCTCCTCGAGAGCCTTGGCGCGTAGGTATAGTAGGTCGGAACGGTCCCTAACGGATCCCTAGTTAAAGACGCTATAGGTGCGATACGTAAGCTCGATGGGTAGCACTACCTTACGCCTAATTATGACTTTAGTAGGCGTAAGACTAGTCGTCCGTACCGTAGTTATGCGATTAGCCTATAGGACGGCAGATATATAGTTAGCAATAGGCATCCGCCTATCCCCTCTATTTGTAAGTTTAGCAATAGCATCGAGAAGGGCTTTGTATCCAACTTCTACCGTAGCGTTCGACTCCGGGTAGTATAGCGAAATCTTGACTGTCTTGGCTCTATAGCTAGTAATTAGTACTTGAACTTCCTTAGCAAAATTGGTTAGAGCATTGTTAAGTACTATCTTAGTAGGGGCACCCTATCTACAAAAGATCTCTTTCTATAGGAACTTAGCTATGTACGCTATAGTAATCTTCTTCGAAGAGAAGTAGTAATACTATACTTCTAGCCATCGAGATAGCGCTTCCCGAGCTACTAGTATACTATTGTTACTATTAATATAAATAGCGTCTACATACTAGCGTTCCCCGACCGACTACTAAGTAGGTATCCGAAGCTTACTAGCCTAGCGATAACTATTGCGGAAAGCACATTTAGGACAGCTTTTGTAGTGCCTAGAGACGTTAGCCTATACTCCATCCTACTAATACCGCCTTCTTAGAAGGTTAAAGGTCCCTTTAGTAGCTCGGTGCCCGGTTTCCTCGTAAAGAGTATACAAGATCTCCCGTCTAGCTTTAGTATTATCGATAACCCTCTAGAGCGGTACGTCGACTATGGACTACCTCTATAGATGCCTATCCTTGACTATGAACCGACGTGCTTGCTTGATAATACGCCGATGCTAACTCCTAGAAACCCCTAGAGCCTTTCTACCGTGCGTAAGGAAGTAGGCGATATAGTAGGAATCATTCGAGTATTCTCTATCTAGGATATCGGTACGCTCTTCCTCGACGACCGGGTAGGCATTAACGCAAAAGGACGAGAAGAACGTTCGGTCAATTACTACATCTACGTCCTCTTCTTCCTACATCTCTACGATGTCGTTATCTATAATAGGCTTGCGAGATAAGGCGTCCGCTATAGAGTGTCGTTTTCTAGGAACATGAACTATATTAAAGTCAAAGAGGTAGATCTACGCAACCTATCTAGCTATTACTAAGTTAGGCAAGTTAGAAGCTACCCGATTAAGCTAGTAGACCAAGGTATTCGTATCTACCTTAAGCTAAAAGTAGACACCGAATAGCTAAGGACGAAACTTCTTTAGTGCTTTGTAGACTCTAAGACACTCGCGCTTACTAGTATCGTATCGCGCCTCGGTAGGATTCTATAGCCTAGACTCGTATCGCACCGGGTAACGTATAGAAGACTTATCCCTATCGCACTATATTAGTACCTCGCCGTGGCCGTTACCGCTAGAATCGATAGCGACTACGATAGTTCCTACTCCTTCCGTATAGTCGATAGACGTAAGAGCTAGGGCCGTAATCAATGCCTACGTAATACGTTCCTTGGCTTCCTAGTACTCCTAGTCCTACCGGAACTCGGCGTCCTTCCGGAGGAGCGCAAATAGCGGCTTGCAAACGATCGAGAACTCCTTAATCTAGATCCTAAAGTAGGTAACTACCCCGACCTATATCCGTACGTCCTTCTAATAGGTAGGTATCGGCTACTTAGCGATCTTCTTAATACGGGCGCTATC
>LFZO01000723.1:0-21485 GCA_001578225.1 Pseudocercospora musae
AAAGTTAGTACCCTTCTTAAGGATCTTATTATTAGATTTGTCCTTATACGCTATTTTATTGTTTAGCTAGATCTTTCTACTTGGATTCTCTAATTATACTTATTTAGGCTAGTACTATAGGGTAGACTAATCTTAGTTATTAACTCTAGTAGTTCTACTTAATCTATAGTTGCCCTTCTTAATAATAACAATTCTTAGTCTATTCTCTTAGATAGGATAAGCTTAGAGCGCCAGGCTTATAACCTATTATAGATTAATAGTATAGACCGAGGTATTCGTAAATTGCTTACTAAATTGTATATATTATAGAAGGTAGCTAACTAGTCAACCTTTATATATCCTTATTAGTAACCCTAAGTTAGTATATAATAGACTGAATAAGTCTGTAACAGTAGCCCTGAATCAGTGCCCTTAAAGGCTACCTGTTATTGATCCTCCCCTGTTACCTTGGCATGCTGACTGATATACAACAGCTACGAGTCTGTCGAATGCCAAGGCTTTCAGAGCTCATGGTCGTTTTGAAGCGCTGCAAGCAGACTCCATATCAACAGATCGAAGCAAGTGGTGCGAGACGGAGAATGACTAGGAGCATCTATACAATGTGGTACATGATGAGTACTGATGATGCCTTGATGCTGTTGTTGAACCGGACATCCCAAGCCACCAGGGGAAAGCTCCGCAAAACGCGGCGGAACGCGATCCGCGATACCGAGGCTCTGGTGAGTGGCTGGTGACAACACCAATCGTGTATCGTGCATCGTGTCCAACTGGCTCCATCCACGCCTGTCTCTCTCGCCCAACATCAAATCGACTCGCCTTCGATTCGCGTCAATCGTCGGTTGAGTGTCAAGATACTTGGAGCCGCGGGACGTTGACCCTCCGCTGCTCCTGATGTCGCTACGATAGGATGATTGCAGCTACTCGTCGTTGGTTTCGACGAAATCGGACCAATCTACTAGTTGGCGCGGGAGTGCTCGGTGCCGGCTATCTGGCTGGTCAGTATGTACTCAGCAAGATTCAAGAGGCGCGTCAGCGCATGAGCGAAGAGAAGATTGCGAAAGAGAAGTAGGGCTCAATTGCCGGGCAAGCACGGCATGACGAAAAGTCAACTAATGGCCGCATAGCCTCCGACGACGATTCGAGCAGAACCAGGAGGATTGCACATATACCGTACTTGCCCTACTACCTACCGTACGAGATGAGATTGTCAGTGCACTGCCGGTCGAGGATATCACCCAGCAATTGCAGCAAGAAAGGCAGGAACGTCTGCAACGACTGGGAGCGACACCATCTGAGGCGGCATCGTCCGAATTCCCATCAGCACCGGCAAGTGCAGTCGACGACGATGGCAAGAGCATGGCAAGTCTCCAGAGCAGCAGCTTCATTCACGCAAGTCAGGTCGCACACAGCACGCTCAATGTGGGAGAACAGCCAGCAAAGCCAAAGAAGAGCAAGGTTCAGCTATGGCAGGACATGAAGATTCAGTCCATCACCAGGGCACTGACACTGCTATATTCCATGTGTTTACTGACGCTGCTCACTCGAATCCAGCTCAATCTGCTTGGACGGCGAACGTATCTCTCCTCCGTGGTAGCGCTTGCCTCTCCACCACCTGCCACACAGTCGTCCACCATTTCGCTGGAGAACAAGGACGATGATAATTACGACAATGTGTACGGCAACGACTTCGAGACGAACCGCAAATATCTTACGTTCAGTTGGTGGTTGCTTCATCGAGGCAGCAAGCAGATTCTGGATCGTGTAATGGTGGCGGTCAGGGAAGTTTTCGGGTCCGTACACATCCGAGAAGATGTGACTCTGGAGCGCATGGCAGACTTGATTATGCAAGTGCGAAGAAAAGTGGAAGGATCGACGGAAGAGGAAAGACGCAACATGAAGTGGTTGGAATATCTACTGCCACCTAAGGATCAGGAGGCTTTCGTGATACGGCAGTCCGGCATGTCTGAAGATGATGAGTCGCCGGCTCCTGAGGCGAGGTTTGATTCAGACCCGATGGACGAGGCGCAGATCAACGACTCTTTGAGAAGATTACTGGACGAGACTTCCGACTTGATCGATTCGCCCACGTTCTCATACGTCCTCACGAGGCTACTTGACGCCTCGTTCTCGCATCTTGTCGATTTCAGGCTCGCCACTGAGGCTTTCAAGCAGCCGCCGCCAGGCCACGAGTCACGAATCGTAGAGATACAGGAGGATAAATGCAAGATTGCACACGCGCTACCCATTTTCTGCAAGCAAGCACATGTAATCGGAGCTGGAAGTGGAGAGTTGGATACGATTGAGGGCGTTGCGGCTCAGGAGCAGCTCGGCAATGAATACTTGGCAGCCATTGATCAGGTGTCGGACCTTGGAGCATTTGCGGCTGTGATTTACAGCTCAAATTTTGAACAAGAACTACCACAAGAGGGAGAGCAGACAGACAGGAGAACAAGAGATCGAACCAATGTGAGCTCTAGCAGTCCATCGAGTGCAGCCGAAATCGGTGAAACGCTCAGGACAGCAGCCGGCAGTCTGTTGGAGGAAAGCGACTTGCTAGTGTTGAATCAAGGCCAAGCAGACGATGGGCCGGGTACTGCCACCGCCAAGGCTGATCTGGAGGCGGCGTGGATCAAAGCTCAGGCGCAGTCGAAAGACGATAGCGAAGGAACGATCAGGCTGAGTTAGTTGCTCTGGCTGGAATCGTTTCGGCGATGCCAGATATTTCAGTCACGTATCTCTGCGCTCTTCGACAATGCAATGAGCTGGCAATGGATTGATTCGTTAGCTGCGTATAAGCGATAGCGCCCAGCATCTGCCGTCTAGACATTGGATCTGCGCTATGTATGAATAATGATCAATACTTCCGTGGCGGTTTTGAAGTACCATTGTGATGTTGTGTATTCAATTCCAGTTGACCTCGATAGACCCCTTAATGGCTAATACCTGACGTGCCAGCATTGGCTTCGGCTCCCTGAGCCGAGCGGCAGCAAGCGAAAGCGAAGTTCGGGGAGAAGCCAACAACGCGAGCTCGAACAATCATCACTGGCAGCTTCACCTGCACACCCATACGCCCAACACCATCGCCACCTGTTCTTTTGGCCTGTCCGAGTACTTTACTGCGGCGAGCCAGTTCAGTACCGCCAGCACATGAAAATTTCTTAAGTCCAGCGGCGACAGGCCGCAGCGCGACAAAGGTAGCCGACGCCGCCATCATATTCATCCCGCGACACTGTATGCCAGCACCCACCACCCAGCGACTCGGTACCGATCCTCTTCCTTCATTACTCTCCTTAATCGAGCACGATGGCGCCTGCGAGCGGCAAGCGGAAGCGACCTGAACGGCAGAGCATCGAAGACGATGGATCCCGAGCCTCGCCATACCGGCCAGAGAAATCACGGTTAGTGTCACGTCGGGCATCGCAGCCAAATGGCGACGAGCAAGAGGCGAGCGGTGGGGAGAATGCGGCGAGTACAGCAGTCAATGGGGACGCGCCAGTTGCAAATGGGAATTCACTTCTAGAAACGTGGGTCAAGAGCACACTCGGAACACCCCCGACAAACGCGCGGCGGCGACTACATTGAACACGAGCTGACCAGGACGCATAACAGGCCAGCTGAAAGCGCTGATATCCCTACACCGGCCCTGGAGACCACTCCAAACCCTGATGGACCTGGCGGGCAGGCGCAACCCTCGAGAAATCTGGCCATGGATCGGAAGCCACCATCTCGGTATACTGTGGTTAGTGATGAAGCCGCGGCAAGCTGGGCAGAAACAGGTCGAGCGGAACTGTTGGACTCGGCGAACAATGCGGACGACTTCCAACTCAGCGACCTCCTGCAGGAGCTAATTCGGTCTGCTCTAGAAGGCAGGCTGACTGCGAAACAAGCTGGGCACTTTGTCAGAGAACTGCGAACCTCGAGACAGGTGCCCAACAGCCTGGGCGTGGAATTCCTCTTCCTGAACACGATATCGCTGCTCTATGATGCTGGCTACAAGGGCGAGGCCCTGAAGACTCTTGTCTCAGCAACTGGTATCGACCAACAGATCATGCGCCAGGAATTCGACGTTGGCTTGGTACAGGATCTTGGACTCGTGCGCAGCACTTTTGAGAAGATGCGCACTCGCAAGACGACTAATGCTCTCTACCGACAAGCGAACTTCAATCTCCTCCGTGAGGAAAGTGAAGGCTATGCAAAACTAATCACCGAGTATTTCAACACCGCGCAAGAAGCCAGCACGCGACATGTTGATGATCCATTCATGGCTGAGAACGCCGTGCAGCGGATCATGGCATTGGTTGGGGCATTCGACCTCGATGTCGGCAGAGTTCTCGATATCACTCTGGACGTCTGCGCCAATCTACTCGTCAGAGCTTATCCTTTCTTCATGAAATTCTACCGCGCCAGTCCTTGGTGGCCGAAGAATGAGCTTCTCGACAACGTCAAATCTCAAGACCAAGGATTTGCTAACACTCCGGCTTGGATGCTGCCGAATTCTGGCCGGTCGACGGCGACTGATGAGGAAAGACAACAATTGGCTCTGTTGAAGCAACAACGAGATATTGCCTTCTGGGATCAAGTTCGCATGCACGGAATGAAGGCTTTCTTTGAGCTGGGCGCAAAGAAGATTGTCGATTTCGAAGCGGTTCTTCCCCTCCTCGAAACTGAAGCTTTACCCGAAGTAGACTCACGTGGCAAGGAGTACAATCCCGACAAGCGACAGAGAATCAACGAGGCTCGCAAGTACATGAAGGAGACTGCTTCTCTCCCACCCTCTGGCAACTACGACGCTGCTCAGCTACTGGGTTTCAAGCTTCGATTCTATGCATCGGACGCGCGGGATGCGAACGACATCCTACCTGATAACCTCATCTACCTTGCGGCACTTCTCATCAAGATTGGCTTCATCTCACTTCGAGATCTTTATCCACATCTGTATCCGTCAGACGAAGACATGCCCAAGGAGAAGGAGCGTCTAACGAAGGAGAAGAAGGAGAAAGAGGCCAAGGATAGGCCCGGTGGTGGCATTAATGCCTTGCTGACCGCTGGAGCTCTGTCAGACGACACTCCCGCTCCTCGCGCCATCACCAGGATCGACAAGGAGAAAAGCGGCGCTGCCACGCCCGCGCAAGACAAGAAGGACGAGCCAAAGGAGGAACTACCTCCACCTGCCAACCAGAAGCTTCAGCTACTCAAAGCTCTCCTGCTCATTGGCGCCATTCCAGAGGCGCTATACATGCTCGGCCGCTTCCCATGGCTCGCTGAGCTCGATGTCACCCTGCCGCCATTCCTGTTCCGCACCGTCAAGCATATGCTCAGCAAGATGTCGGAATCTGTATTGCCC
This sequence comes from Pseudocercospora musae, assembly GCA_001578225.1. Classification (NCBI taxonomy): domain Eukaryota; kingdom Fungi; phylum Ascomycota; class Dothideomycetes; order Mycosphaerellales; family Mycosphaerellaceae; genus Pseudocercospora; species Pseudocercospora musae. Next base: position 5,345 of record LFZO01000723.1, read on the forward strand.
TTGGCAGACGATGAAGGACTCCAGAACTCCAAAGAGCAGTTGCAAGACACCAGTGCGCATGCCGATTCTACTCTACCTTTTACGGCAAGACCTCCTCGGAAGATCTTGCGATGGCTGCACAACGATGGCTTCGACAAAGACGGCGTTGAGTACCGTCACTACTACGGCGACTGGAACGACAATGTTCCAGTTTGCCAGAATGTCGACGATGTTCTTGCGCTTTGCGACACTTTCCTTGGCTACCTCGGCCCAAAGATCGGCCAGGATGCGAGCATTCTCGCCACAATACTCAGACTGGCACTCCGAAGCTTGACGGAGGACAACTCCTCAAGCAACCGCGCTAAATGGTTGAAGTTGATGAGAAGACTTCTGCTCCCTGCACTCAGCTACGGCAAGCACAATCCTCAGCTCACTCACCAGGTGTTTGAGCTGCTCAAGATGTGGGATACCGCAACGCGGTACGGCATATACCAGGAATGGTTTGCTGGCGCTACGTCCCGACAGCCAGATGTTCAGGTCGCATTCAACCGTAACAAGTCTGAAGTTCGCGATGTCCTTCGTCGCGTAGCGAACGATACCGTTAAGAAGCAAGGACGAGCTTTAGCCAAAGTGGCTCTTGCATCTCCTGGTATTGTTGTCACGGAGATGATCAGTCAGCTGGAAGCATACAGCAACATGATTCCATCCTTGGTGGAATGTGTTCGCTACTTTTCGCCTCTGGCATATGATGTCCTTGTTTGGGCACTCATCAACTCTCTTCGAGGAGAAGGACGTGGTCGAAGACAGGCGGATGGCATGCTAACAAGTGCCTGGCTCCAGGCACTTGCACGATTCGTGGCTACATTGTTCGCCCGTTATACCCACTTGCATCCCGACCCGATTCTGCAATACCTTGCGTCCCAACTACGGACTGGCGATACTACCGACCTGGAAATGTTCGACCAAATGCTTGTTGAAATGGCTGGCGTTCGATCAGACGTCGAATTCAATGATATTCAAGTTCTAGCCATGGCAGGAGGCGAGGCACTACAAAGCCACATCATGCAGCAGCTCTCTGACAGCAGGCACTCGAAAGAGAAGAAGAAGTCGGCAGAGCGTCTCATCCAAGCACTGAGGGGCCCTGGCATTACTGGCCAGATTCTCATTGCCATCGCGCAGGAGCGCCAAATGTATCAGCATCACGAGGACTCGAGGTTTGCACCATTAAAGGTTCTTGGCAATAACGTGGACAAGATCGCTGCTGTATTCGCGCAGTACCTTGAGGTGCTCAAAACGAACCTCAAACCGGAAGATCTCGAGGCCGCTATACCAGACGTGGGCTCTCTCGCCATAGATTTTGGTCTAGAACCAAGCATCGCCATCACCATCCGTCGAATGGTGTTGCGTAGCCGCATGGCCGAGTACGACGCCAAGAAGAAGCAGGAAGAGGCCGACGAGAAGAAGGAGAAAGGCGATGTCGAATCTGCGGACAAGGATGGCGACGCAGCCATGAAAGAAGCTACCACGTCTGCCGAGGTGGAAGCAAAGCTGCTCGATGCCAGCAGCCCACCCGACATCAAAGTCGAGAACCGTGAAGGGAGTATGGAAGTTGCGGGAACTACCAGTGCCTGGCATCCTGTGCTCGAGCCAGTGATTCAGCAGCTTACTGAGCAGCTACCAGACCTGGCTGAGCGTATCAGCATCCCATTCTACGTCACCTTTTGGACTCTTGCACATCAGGACATTCTTGTACCTACAGACAGCTATCAACGGGAGACGAACAGGATCGAACAACAGATCAAGGAAATCCAGGCTGATCGATCGGACATGACCACAGTCGCCGCTAAGGACCGCGAGAAGAAGAAGAGAGATCTTCAACAATGGTATGATCGACTGAAATCCGAGCCCATGCAACACATGGCCGCTTACATGGCTGTGCGCAATCGCATCAACGGCCACAAGAGCGGAAACAAAATCGTTCCTGGCGAGAACATGCTCTGGTTCCCGAAGATCGAAGAGAAAGATCCGGAGAAGAGAGTCAAGAAGGACGCTAGACACATTGCGCTTCTTCAAGAGTGCTTTCTGCCAAGAGCTATGCTGTCGGCACTCGACGCCCACTACGCCTTTGAGATGCTGAAGCTCATGCATGCCAACGGCACGCCTGGCTTTCAGCTGATGCACCTTCTTACTCAGTTGTTCAAGAAGCAGGAGCTTGCTGTGCTGATCTTCCAATGTACAGCCAACGAGGCCCAGCACTTTGCACGGTTTCTGTGGGAAGTCCTGAAACTCCTTCATCGCTGGCATGCTGACAAGGCAGTTTATGAGAAGGAAGCGCTTGGCCTTAAGAAGAAGCTGCCGGGCTTCGTCAAGACTTTTGACGAGCAAGGCGAGCCCAAGACCGTCATCGACTTTGAGGACTTCCGACGCATGCTATTCAACTTCCATTCTGCTCTGAACACCTCCCTTCAGGCATGTTTCGAGTCTAATGAGTACATGCATATTCGCAACGGCATCATTGTTTTGAAGGGCATCCATCAAGTCTTCCCAGCTCTTAAGCACATGGGCAAGAACATGTTGGAGCAGGTGAAGAGGCTGTCAGAGCAGGACCCACGCAGCGATCTCAAGCTTGCAGCAATGTCATTGCGTGGCCCGCTGCAGAATCGCGAAAAGCAGTGGGTCATGCCTCAATCATTCAGGCTAGGCAAGGAAGGCACACGTCCCGTCAGCCGTGGTCCATCTGCGCGGCCAGAGACACCGCAGCCTAGCGACGGGCACAAGCTTAATGCCAACGCACCAGACTTCAAGCCGAGCAGTGCAACGAACGGTCGCAAAGAGTCCGTGGCTGGTGGGCCAGAAGATGGCGAGATCGAAGATGAGAAGATTGCAGCAGCCAAGAATGCCGATGTCGAGATGACAGACACAATCATGGATGAGACCAGAGCCAGTGCGAAGGAGAATGTTCCTCCGTCGCGTCCAACTCCAGCACGCGACACATCGAAGGTGGAGTCAAAGCCAAGCACGCCAGCTCCGACGACATCGAGACAAACGCCACACCCAAGTGTGCCGCAGCGGCCAGAATCACGACCATCATCCACTCGTGGCGAACAGAATCTTCCATCACGACCAGACTCGGCAGCGAAGCCACTACCATATGCCTCGACTCCAAGGTCAGGCCTACGCAACGCCGGCCAGGATGATCATCGCTCAAGGGATGAGCAATACGGCCGGCTCGACAGACCTGGTGAGATGCGGCCTCCATCAAGAGATCAGTCGCCTGGTCACCGCAATGGCAGAGGTAGGACTCCGCCAGGCGCTACCAGTCGTGGCTCATATCGCGATGAACGTCAATCGTATGGTAGACCACCGTCTGACAGCCGCTTCGCTCGCGATGATGGTCGAATGTCACGACGTGACGAGCTTCCTCCACGAGACATGCCTCCACAGCAGGGTCGGTATCCCTCTGATAGCCGCGATCGACCGCAGCCTACTTCACGCCAATCTGACAGCCACACGCATCCTGACCGGATGAGCCGTGTGTCTTCAGTCGCTGTTGCATCGGAGCCACAGCGGCCTGCACAATCACAGCAAGATACTTCCATGGTCAATCCAGCTCGGTTAGCGAACATTGCCAACGATTCTCCCACCGCAGGCCGTGGTCAAAGAGAGAGACCGAGCAGTGAACGGGATATGCGACGAGATCGCGACTCACGTATGGATGATCGAAGTGCGCCCCCGATGCAGCCTCGATCAGACAGTCGACAGAATGGCCGCATGCCACCTGACGCGCCTCGTGATATCCAGTCTCGTGCTGAGGTTCAACAAGATTTGACCCCGAGAGGGCCTCGTTCAGGCAGGTTGCGAAACGATATGGGTCCGCCTCAGGCCGAATCAAGCTATGGTCGCCTGAACGGACCTTCGGAGCCTCCTTCGGGACCTAAGACTGCCCCAGGTGGACGACAAGGACGGATCTTTACAGCGCCTGGTCCAATCAGCACTCGCGGCAATGAGCTCAATGCTCCTTCCCCGACTACAGCTCGGCCTCCTGAGTCTCCCGCAGCCCTTCGTGGTCCGCAACGTCAGAACAGTGGTCAGGTACAGCAAATGGATCGGCAATCTGCGCCCAACTCGGCACCATCGACTCCAGCGAGCGAGGGACCTCCCGTGCACCCAAGCAGAGCCCGGCAGCTTGGACAGCCAGATCCGATCCAGACCAACTTTCCCCCGCCTAACGGTCCTCGCAACGCTGCATCACCTACTACAGCAGCACCTTCTGGACCCAGAGGACCGAACAGGAGTGGACCTCCTGTCGGGACTCCTACTGGTCCTGGTCCTGCGAACAACATGCCTCCGACAGGGCCTGCAAGTGCTGCTGATAGGCAGAGGCGTAATGAACGCCAGCGTCATGTGGGCAGCATCAATGCCACGTTGCAAGGATCCAACTCGGCTGGCACGCCAGGTCAAGGCGTTCAGTTCCGAGGGGCATCATCTAGGCAGTCGAGCATCTCGCAACAGCCATCTCCTGCTGCGAGAGGTGGCCCGACTGCTCTTGCATCATCCATGGAGCCTTCGCAAAATCACTCTTCGTGTGAAGAACAAGGTGGCAGTCGTCAAGATCTGTTCTACCGATCTGATCGCGGCGAAGATCGTGGTCGCCATCGCGAAGAGGATCGCGGCAACCGCTCTCATCACGGCAGCAGACATCCAAGTCGTGAGCGGCATGAGTCTCAAGGAAGGCAACGTCAGCCAAACATTCCGCCGCCTCCGCCACCGCCTCCCGAGGAACAGCGAGATCGTCGCCAAGGCCCACGCGACGATCGACAGTCTCGTGATGAGCGCAGTCGAGATGCACAGGCGCGCGATGGACCCAGGAGTGACCGTCGGCAGGCACGGGCTGATGATCAGCCGCCTCGAAGACCGCTACCGGATCAAGCTGCCGTGTTCAACGCACCGGCTCAGGGCGATTGGCAACGTGGCCAGCAGCCAGCTGATGACGGAAGGCGAGCTCGAGCGGGACCTCCCACAGGACCTGGAGGTAGATCAGAAGAATTTCGAGGACAAGGAGGAGCAATGCGACGTGAGGATGAGAGAAGAGGACCGCTGCGTGATGAGGCGCCGGCAGGACCTGATGGCAGGAAGCGTAGACACGAGGAGAGCTCTGGGCAATTTGAAGGTTCCAAGCGCAGACGAAGTGGGCGTTAGGTGGCTAGCGTCAAGAATGATAGAAGGCGGCGATACATGAACAATCTGAATCGAATGCGTTCCAACAGCAATTGCGAGACGGGAAAAGATATGGCGATGCAGGCCATGCGCCAAACGAGAGAGCGATACGGTTTGAGCAGGTTGTCGCCTACTGCAGATGGCGATGTTGACATGGAGAGGGCATGGTGTTGTTGAAGGAGCACAGGCATTGTACTGTGGATTGATCTTCAACCTGAACAGATTGGTCATATAAGGGGTTGTGCATGGATGAGGGTTTCGGATGCCGGCAAGACCGACGCCGCAAGCCGCAAGCGGGAGTTCCAAGTTTCTTTGGCAAGACTGGCCTCAGGCAGAAATATGTCTCTGGTTGGTGGCCTTTCTGGCCAACGTCAAGGCTCAAGGCGCCTCGCGAACCGACTTTGTTCTGCATGGCGCTTGAGCGGTTGGGCGGTTGAGCATGACCGTCAGCTTGGCTCTCCCATATTACCAGACCACCGCCCCGTATGGCAGCAGCACCTTTGTTCAATCCCACTTCTGCTGTGTCACCGCAAACATGAATTGGCGGGCCGCCATCGCGTCTGCGCTCCTTGGAGCCGCTTGTGTCGATGCGAAAGCTGTTGTTGCTCATTTTATGATGTCGAATTGTTACCTTTATACTTCGGTCGAGTGGACTTCTGACATCCAGTGAGCTCACTCACTACACCTGCTTCAACATCGAGCTCACGCAGAGGACAGGGCTGCTCAAGATGCACATATCGACGGCTTTGCACTCAATGTCGCGAACAATCCGGACAGCACGACGGTGCGATGCCAGCCGGCAAGTCGCATGTGAATCAGGCTGACCACATGCCTTACAGATCCAGCAGATTGCGAATGCCTTTACAGCTGCAAACAACATGGGCTTCAAACTGCTTTTCAGGTATTGCCCCTCAGCTGGACCTCGTCCGGAGTGGCACTGACCTGCTGACAGCTTCGACTATGCCGGAGCTGGAGCATGGCCGCAAAACCAGGTCATCAGCTACATTCAGCAATACAGCTCCAACGCCGCGTACATGCAGTACAAGGGCAAGCCGCTTGTGACAACATTCGAGGGGCCACAGCAAGCAGGAGATTGGACCAATATCAAGAGCCAGACGGGATGCTTCTTTATCCCCGACTGGGCATCGATAGGTGCCTCGAGTGCCGTGACCGCTGGTGGTAGCGTGGCAGATGGTCTCTTCTCTTGGGAAGCGTGGCCAAATGGACCAAACAATATGAACACAAACGGCGACATTAATTACGTGAGCGCTCTGAACGGCAAACCATACATGATGGCAGTCTCTCCTTGGTTTTACACAAACGTGCCAAACTTTGGCAAGAACTGGCTCTGGCGTGGTGACGACTTGTGGTTTGACAGATGGAACGAGGTCTTGAGCATTCAGCCTGAATTTGTTCAGATCATCTCTTGGAACGATTGGTAAGAGCGACTGTGTTCGGATCAGGTGACCTTCGTGAGACTGACTCAGTGCAGGCCCGAGTCTCACTATATTGGCCCCCTCCGGCCCAAGGAATTTGGTGCTTTCGCTTATGGCGGTGCACCTTACAACTATGCTGACGGCATGCCTCACGATGGTTGGCGTGCGCTTCTACCCTACTGGATTGATACTTACAAAGGCACGACTCCTCAGATGAAGCACGAGACTCTTTCATTCTGGTACCGGCTATCTCCAAAGACTGCTTGCGGCACCGGTGGAACTTCTGGAAACGATGCCGGCCACAATCAGCAAACTTATGCACCATCCGATATCGTCCAAGACATGATCTTCTTCGATGCCTACCTATCTTCCGCTGCAGATGCAGTCGTCACGATCGGTGGCTCCAACACCACTGCGACTTGGAGCACAAAGCCGTCCGGTGGGAGCGGCGTCTACCATGGAAGCGTTCCTTTCAATGGCAGGACTGGTTCGGTATCGATCAAAATCGTACGTGATGGAAACACCATTGTATCGCAGGCTGGCAAGGATATTTCAACCACCTGTACGATCGGCGTCACGAACTGGAATGCGTATGTCGGCTCCGCCGTAGGCTCTATCGCAAGCACATCGAAGACGAGCTCGACCTCATCGACGTCCACTTCAAGCACAGCGTCGACCACTTCCACCAGCAAAGCCACCACCAGCTCTACTGTAACAAGCACTTCGTTAGCCCCATCCAACACTTCGAAGTCCTCTACCGTGACTTCGACATCGAGTTCCTCGACTTCAGCGGCAACCTCTACCATCACGGTACCAATGGTCTTTACCGTAACACAGAACGTGGTATGTGTTTGTGCACCGAACTGTAAATGTAATCCTGAGAGCGCCGCCGCCGCTGCGACTTCCAGTTTCAGCTCATCGGTCACCTCCGTAGCGGTGACAAGCACCAGCACCAGCCCGAAACCGACTTCAGGATCGACAGTACGATAAAGATGGCATCTCGGACGCAATTTCACATTTTCCTTGGCGTGATGAACGAGAAATTTGTTAGATATAGAGGCATAATTTTGAAGCGAAACGCTCGCCAGTCTAGCCCATACATAGTCGAAACCCCCTTTCTGATCACCTCACGTCAACCAGCTGGCGGAACAGCAAAGTGAGTGGTCCGCGCACCAAGAACCACGGGAATTTGGAGCTCAACACTTTCATCAGACATGGCAGACGGATTCTACGGCTCCGGCCGATGGGAGAGTCAGGTAGACTGGCTTCCTCGTAACGCACGCCGCGAACGTCGATGCATGACCCGGAAGCCTTCCTGCATGAAGAAGGAGGCCCCGTCGCCCTGAAAGAGCAGAAGTCGAGTAAGCCATGTGTGAGTGTGACGCACGAGTCGAGATGTACTTTGGCGAGCAAGGGAGAAAGAGGTCGAGAATTCTCTCACGCCAAATCTGCTCTGCCGACTTCACCTCCCCGCAGCGCTAGTCATTATGCAGGCGCAGTGGAAGAACGTTGAATAAATTCTAACGACTTGCCCACCGTCGTCGAGTTCATGGCCATACGGGACACGTTTATAGCGTTGTGAGGGCAAGCGGCTTGCTGCAAGAATCTCGTCTGAAAATTAGCGATGACTTGATCATCGCCTCAACAGGCTCAACTTCTCATTCTTCTTTTGCCGTATTGCCACACCACATGACGAAGGCAGTTGGTACCCGCATGTATTGCTGGCAACGACATGCTATCATTCGGTAAAAGCTGTCGCAGTCATCCTCCGTGAACACCTCGACTCTTGCGCTTGTCTCCACGAATCTGTCGAGCATCGGGGAGCGTGGAAGGAGCTGTCTGGTTGACACGACCATGATCTCCGAGCCGAGTGTTTAGCTGGACTATCCTTCGTAGACCAGGTTGGTGACTACCACGAGATTATCCATTTGTAGGTAGGTGTAGCATTTCGCATGAGACTTGTTTCCCAACTCTGGCTCGGGCGAACACGACGCGCCCTTCCAAACGGCCTGCGTGCTATACACCTTGATCCCCATCCCAACATCCAGCTGTGACTGCTTGTCATGATGAGACTGTGGCGCTTCGCTTCACTCGTCCCCGCGTGGCATTCTGCCGGACGACGTGCAACCAAGGAGTGTCTTCGTCAAGACTTCTCGTGAAAACGCTAGCATGGTTGTCGCTTTCCAATCATTCCGCACATGCAAAGCCTGCATAAGCGATGAAACACGTTCTGTACTTTTCAGTCAACAAGAGTCATGGGTTCTCTCGTGAAGACCGGCGATCACGCGTTGACATCAACCAAATCGAAATTTGGATGTGAGAACGGCGGCAGAGAAGCTCTGCAGGCTGTCCTTGGGCTGTGTTTCAGGCGCTGGCATCCAATGTTTCCGAGCTGGTGGCCATGCTTGTCCGGCTGGGTCTCACGTTCTTGCTGGCCGAAGAGTTGATTAGGGCATAGTGGTGCCGGTGATGAGTAAGGTTTGAGGCTCTCCTGCCGGAAGTGTTTCTGCGAGTGTTGTCCCAATGGCAGAGTTCGGTGACGAATGCTTAGCCCAGCCACATCGTGCTCCCATCATCCATGAATGATGAGACCCACGAAGGTACCATGGTAGGGATGGACGGATGTTGTTCGCGGCCGAAAAAGGCCCCCAAAGCGTCAGGGAGACCCCGTATACTGAATGTGTAGCTCGGAATGCACTGACCGTCCATGGATTCAAGCCCACGTGAGGGTGGCAAGGCGAAGAGCCTCCTGAGATACTGATCTGCACGACGCCAAGTAGTGTGATCCACTCTCGCACACGATCTGCCAAGCTTCTGAAGTACTCGCCGATTCTCAAGCGGGTGCTTGGCGGCACACAGCAGATCAGCGAAGCGAAGCACTACACATACCCGATGAGGACGTCTTGGGTGTCCACATAGATGAGTTGCAACTTCCACGCTTGAATAGCGGCCGCAGCATGGCTGTGATCTGATTGTGAGGAGGGGAGGACCGGGTAGTAGGGAGCGTGCATATGCGATCGTGCAGCGCGGATCGTACTCTGACCGGACGGCGGACGCATACAGACTACTACACTACGTACTGCACTTGCGGCTCTGCTTTCGCTTCAAGCATAGAAGCGCCAATGGGACCGGTCTGAAGCACTCGGGGCTAAAGGCGCGTGTTCCTTCACTACGCCAAGGTAGAATACAGTATCCGCGCAATTCTGCGCGTTGCGCTTTGCGTCGGACTCCCCAGCTTCCGACCACTGCACTTTGATGCTCATGTGCACCACGAAACCTGAAAGGCACTGGGCGCGCGCGAAATGCTGATGACGCGAGGCAGTAAACGCGTGATGCAGCAGTGTTTCGACAGGCGAGGTGATGCGGCTCTGTCATCCTTGTGCCGAAGCACGCTTCCAGGGTGTATGATGCAGTCAGTATATTTCGGCTGGCATACTTCTACCGAGGAAGACCCGGCTCCGAGCGTATGCTGTCTCTGCTGTTGTCAGTCATGTTGTCGCGTCTGTGCCATGTGGGCTCCAAAAATCACATGCTCCTCCTCCGAGAGGCGTCGTGGTTGCGGCGTTGCCGTCCGCACCCACACCCACACACCGATGCCACATTGTCATATTATGCTGTGGCGCTAGGCGGCGGCGAAGGATTTCATATGGCGAGGTGAAGCGCCTGCGCTGCCCTAGGATATTATGTCAGCGAGCTCAATCGGCTACAAGGTTTGCAGCTGCAGTGGGCAATTATTGGTCGACTTCCAAGGCTTTGCCTCTTGCTTCAAACAGCATCCGGCGCTAACCTCACGCTACCTCAGCCGCAGCCGGCGCTCTCGTGTGACGCCATCTCCCTTGACGAGATGGTGCCTGCGATTGGACAGATCATTTCGCCGTGCGTGTCTTACCCGAAACGAGAGACGTCGGGGAGGAGGAGATGGGAGTGCTTGATACGCGGAACCAGACGACGCCGCGACGGCTAGACGTGAACGAGGCTCGCGTAGCACGAGCGTTGCGCGGAATTCAGGGCGGTCATTACGATGTGATCTTGCTTACGGGCGGGAACGAGCGTCAGTCGCGCACGTAGGACACTAGGGTGATTTAGTGAGGAGAAACGACAAGCAGCAGCTTACAGGAATAGCAGACTCTACGTCGGCACTTGGGATCTTGCGGTGCGGTATGCGAGCGAAGAAGGACGACTAAAATAGATTACTGTAGAGGCGCTGCAGCTGAAAACTTCTGAGCCCGTCGCTCCTCCCGCACCCGCGTGCCGTACAACGAACGGGCGTTGTCCAGCACTGCTGGCGAGGAGGCGAAACAGTTGTTATCGTGCTCGATGGCGTGGATGCGCGAACGATGGCCACACTTGCCCATGTGAGCAGTCATCACTGCCGTCGCGAGTCACTATGCTCACGATGGGCACGAAGGGGTCCTGATGCTGATGGGGCGTAAGCAGGTGAGGATTGAGCGTGCGGCGTGCGGCGTGCGGCGTGCGGCATGCGTGTGCATGCGGGAGGCGATCGGCGGAGGCGAGGCGTGATGTGGTCGAGGAGCAGGGAGGGTCCACATGTGAGTTCAGGGTGGCCGGCTCTGGACGATGATTGCTGCTTGGGAGGGCGTTTGCATGGGATGGGGGATGCGAAAGGTGCAGTCATTGGGCCGGGCTGCGGGAGTTGAGGGCGGCGTAGCTACTAGCAGGGCAGGGGACTCGGGAGCGCGGGTCTTGACTCTTGTGCAGTGCAGAGTGCAGAGTGCAGACGCACACGCACACGCACACGCACACGCACGTCGCCCATGCAAACGCAAGCACCCGTGACACCCATGTGGATGTATTGGGCAAGATAGACGAGCATGGCCTCAGGCAGAGAGAGCGGCAGAGGCGCTTCACTGCTCGTGCATCATCGGCCGATGTGACTCTGCTGGGCCATCCATGGTGGCATCCATGGCGGCCACTGGCATCCATGGTGGCATGCCGCAGACTTCCCGATTGACCGGGTCAGCGTGCGGTACCTCTCTCTGCATCTCGGCTGTGGCTTGACGGCAGCGCCCTCGCCGTCGCCCTACTAGAACATACAGTAGAGCGTCATGTTCGCCCGCGACTCATTGCCCCTCCCGCGAGCCGCACCCGGGGCCGCAATCAAGGGTACAGTAGTAGACGGTAGACAGAAGACTAGAGCACTAAGTAGTAGTATTACGGAGCCTGCCGCCCTCGATTCAATAACAATGCTCGCTCGCCGCCCTCTCCCGGCACCTGACGCTGAACCTTTTCTGCATTGCCGGCAGCCAACTGCACTCCTGCCGCGACGTCGACCTGACCTTCTCGCAGCAGCAGCAGCAGCAGCAGCAGCAGCAGCAGCATTCTCCTCTGCCTGCGCCTGCCCATATTGAACACATCGACCATCAATCATGTTCTCGGCTGCCACTCCCGCCGAGCCATTGCCACCTTTCCAACCACATCACCAACGACATCTGAGCCACAATGACCGCCTGCCTTATGTGAACCACACTCCTCGACCTGAATTGCCACGACCATTGGAGCCCAGACCTCATCATCCACCTCTCCCACACCCAGCATTCAACGAGCCACCTGCCACTCAAAGAAGGCCAGATGCATTCCGCCCTGCTCCAGCGCAACCTCCGGCGCAACCCGATTTTCGACCTCACTCCCAAAACCTACCTCGACTGCATGATATCCTAACATCCGCCCCTCCAGCCCCAAGTCCACCGGCGTACAGCAGCAATGCATGGAGCTCGACTGCTGCACCTACCGCACCACAACAGAATGGCGATGCCTACTACACCCACACTGCCCATCACGCACCTGCTGCATATCCCCCTCAGAGTGCTCCACCATACCACCCTCAGCCGGATCGTCGACTGGAACTACCAATATTGGAGACCAGTCCAGTCGCGAGGCATGACAGCCATTCCGTGCTTCCGACATCACCGCATGGCGCCCGTCCGGATTCCGCCAGAGAATACAATGGACCTGCACGAGAAAGGCCTCGACGGACTTCGACGAGTTCGTACTACCCCAATGGCGTGCCTAGCCCGTACACACCAGCCGGACATGATGAGCATCAATACCGAAGCCCCGCCACGTCCGTGGATCGACCAGGGAGCAACTCCTTCGCACCTGCTGGCCCGGAGTCATCAAAGAAGTATCTCGGAGTGAGGGAAGTTGCGGGAGAAGGCACTTTTCACATCTACGAGGGCGGCTATCGCATCCCAACGCAGGTCGAAGGCGAGCCCGTGAACCCCGCTTGGGGACTCACCAAAGCTAATAAACCACGCAAGCGCCTTGCCATGGCATGTCTTGACTGTCGAGAAAAGAAAATCAAGTGCGACCCTGGCGCGAATAGCTGCGTGCAATGCGAGAAGGCGAAGCGCCCATGTCGAAGGTAAGTTTTGCTCGTGGAACAATTTGTGTCTCACGCTGACCAGACTTGCCGCAGAGCCCCCATCCACCAATCTCAGAGCGATACCGGCACAACACCGATATGGCCGAGCAACGCAACCTCACCGATTCGAGAACGATTCTCAGATCCGGCGCCTGCCAATGGCCATGAGCCAGATGTCGAAGCCATGCACAAGCGGCGAAACTTGGACGATCACTCTCCTCCCGGCACTGCGACAAAGAAGCATCGATCTTCTTCACCGCCCCATGCGATGAATGCTAGTGTGATTGCGTCAATGAGCGTGAACCACCACCACAATACATCACCCCCTCTGCCGAGGAATGATAGCAAAGGTCTCTCGTGGGAAGAAGATCCATACTCCGTGGACCCGCAACTGACGTTACTTCTGCTCGACCACTTCTTCCAGGATGTGAATGACGCTACCTATAACATGTTCCCGAGGCATCACTTTATGCATTGGGTCAGAACATGTCCGCAGAAGTGCCAGAACGAAAGACTGGTCTTATACGCCATGCTCGCCCTAGCTTCCATCTTCGCCGATGACGCGTACTCTGCTTTCGGCAAGCAGTGTGCGAACATCACTGCGGAAGCACTGCACTCAAAATATGGACGCTTTAGCATGCCGGTCGTGCAAGCACGATTACTTCTGGGCTTATATCACTTTGCCCGAGGCGCTAATGACTTGACCTGGGATTACATTGGCGCAGGGATGAATTCCGCAAACTTTCTTCGTTACCACACAGAACAAGGTTGCGTCGACGACGAGTCGCCGATCGAGAGAGCGCGGAGCGAGTTCGCATTCTCGAAGGAGCAGTTGATCGAATGCAAGCGCCGAACTTTCTGGTCAGGCTTCCTAATGGACAGGTATTGTGGTGGACGGTCAACGATTGTCACTTCCCAAGACATCTTCCTTCGACTTCCATGCCTCGACGATCAATTCGAGCGCGGGCTCAAGTCTGAGGCGCCTTACTACAACAATGGCATCATCGACCCTGTGCAGACGAATCTCACGGCCTCCAGCCCCGTGTCACCGACGTCGTGGCTAATACTGGTATCGGCCATCTGGGGAGATGTAGTTGACTTCATGTACCGCGCTGTTCACCGATCTGCCCTGGTCTACGAAGAAGAGTACGAAAAGTTCTACGAGCAAACCCGAACGGCGCTACAAGGCTGGTCCTCGCGACTGCCGGATCACCTGCACTTTTCCCGACCCAACATGGAGCGCAGCATCAAGGGAGGCTACGCAGGACCATACGTATCCATGCACATTCTGTATCATCTGTCCTTGGTGAAGATGAATCGTTTTGTGCGTCATGCGCTGGTACCGAAGTCGATTACAAGAAACATCCGCGCCACCACACGACACTCGCATGAGCTGTTACAAGTCATGAGCACTTTACGAGCAGCCAAATGGGACATGGCCGAGAAGGATGGCCACATCGCATCATTTTCCTTCACGACACCCTTCGCTGGCTACGCCATCCTGGCTGCAATCGACGTCGTCGGAGCCGGTGGTCTCGACTCCAACCTGAAGGCTACCTTGGACCTAATCAGCTGCGGACTGGAATGCCTACGCGAGCTTGCAAGATATTGGAACAGTGCGCGTGACCAGGATAAGGCGTGCGAGAAGCGCTACTACCAAATTCATAATGTTTTGAAACACCCGTACACCGCTCGCAGCGGCTGCTGGCTGGGCCGTGAGTGGGGTGTGCATTCTTCCCTGGAGCGGGAATTCGACGCCGAAAACGATTGCATTTACGGCGCTGAACTGGACCGGGCTTACTTTGATGCACTGAAAGACGAAATTACTACAAATGGGAGAACAGCCCACGGAGGCTTACGCAATGCTTGATTTTGAGACTTCACGCGTGATATCCGACAGACCAGAGTCCAAACAGGAGGCTACGTGTTTTGTGCGACACTGAAAGGGAAGAAGGGATGGGGGCTCGGAATTACAGCACGATTTGACGATGAACCATCTCCACTAATCCTCCTGCATGAGATGAGAAGAAGCGAAGGGGAAAAACACGTTCTGCAACAGCTATCTATTCTTTTCGGCCATCTTGTTGTATGTAGATACCATTGTCACAAATGCTACTGCACAGTGCGCAGAGCCGCGCGGTGACTGTACACCAGTACTCCATGCGCGACCTTCCCTCCGACTCCCAACACACACTGCACCAGTTAGACGTTTTTAAAGTAGTTCCCAGAACGGTATAGATCCGACGCCGCCGTGGGCTACCCAATCTCGGCTGCTGCTCCGCTCAACCGGCATCGGCATCGGCATCGGCATCGGCATCGGCATCCCGAAGAACGCCGCCTTCGCGCACGCTGTGCTACACCCGAGTGAGTGTGCGCGCAGCAGCAGCGTGCAGTGATTATTGTGATTCGGCACCAACGAACAAGGTGTGGTTGGGTCCACGCCACGTGATAACTGCGGCTTTTACGGGCCGGCTCAGCCTTGGAGAACGAAGAAGAAACCCAAGCAGGAAAGACGCAGTAGTGAGAACACACGGGTATCGTTTTGCGAAGAACGAGTCAGGTGCGAGGGATGGTGATGTACGTCGGCATGCAGGCCAAATGCCGGAGTATGTACAGTAGAAGCAAGGCTTTTGCTAGTCCGGTCTCCCCACCACTACCACTACTGACTACTAGGGTTGGGAATTTTTTTTTCTTTTCAATTTTCCCCCCCGTCTGGTAGAACGTGAGATCCTAGGTACTTGAATGATGATGATTTACAGCCAGTACATGCTATATACTTTGTGATTGAGATTGCATACATGCGTGCGTGACCTCGGGTGCATACATAACGAATCACGATCCCAGTCCCGGCGTCTGAGATCCGTCGGTAAACTGCATATGTCGATCAGACCAGAATGTGCTGGGGGGTGGGAGGGGTGGGGAGGATCCTTGTCGCTTAAGCACATACAACAGAAAAACCCACGTCTGCGGTAATCGCGCGATGGCTAGATTTCCTGGACCCTTGGCAGTGGCCTCGGTCCCGAAAGCCACGAACCCTACTACCAGACTCCACCAACTCTCCACTATACAGGTAGGTTTTGTTCGGAGTTCTGCCTCTTTCCGGACCCTGTTCCCTCCCCCCCCCCCC
>LFZO01000724.1:0-21434 GCA_001578225.1 Pseudocercospora musae
AAGCGAGTCCTAGAAAGTAATCGACTATCTAGGTCCTAAGCCTTAATAGTTTCTAGGGTTTGTAGCTTTTCGGGGTTAAGGCGATGCCCTTATCTAGGAGGTTACTCTTAGTTGTCGCTTCTATCGAGACCTCCTAAGACACTTTTCGTAACTAGCGCCGTAGGTCGTTTGTCGCCTCCTACTTGTACGTAGTTATCCGTACCCAAGGACTACTATTAACCCAACCGCCTAATGCGATCGAGAAGAGATAGCCCTACCTTCGGCTCTATTAATAAGTAGAACCCAAACCTATACAAACCTAAGGACTAGGTAGCATAGGAAGGGACTATAGGTAGTATAACCTATCGGGCTATAGGAAGCTATACTAGGCGGACTAGCTAGCGTAGTAGCCATAGAGGCAGTTGGTAGTAATTAGAGCCCTATAGTAGAGGCATATGAAACGTAACTAGTAATATATACTAAACGAAGGTTAATAATGTCTCCCCCTAGTAGGAAGAGGGCTATATGTACTAGTCGAGGCCCCTATCTAACTAGGTAGATAGGTATGTCCTAGTTACTAGACAATACTAGTTTATTTGTTAACTTGTCTTTAGTAGGTTTAGATACTACAAACACCCGTAGGTCGCCGCTCTCGAGTTTCTTAATAGTAATTACCTCTAGGTCTTTTAGCCCCTAAAGTATTTCCTAGTTAGTAAGGCCTTTTATCTTTTCTTGCTCTTCTTTCTAGCTAACCCTTATTGTAATTATATAACTTTTAAGGGGGATTCTCTATATACTTAGTATAGCTAGCTAGCCTTAGGAGGTAGCCTATACCTATGTTCTCGGTTCGGGTATTTTCGTTATAGTTTAGAGGTTCTATAGATAGGTTTAGAGGGTATTTGTAGTATCGGCGTCTTTTAGTTAGTATAGGAGCTAGGTCTAGGCCTACTAGAGGAGGGAGAGGAGGGATAGGAAGTCTAGGGCCTAGGGAGTATCTAGTACCTTTTAGATATCTTCTATTAGGATCTATAGGTTCTTTTAAATACTTCTATTCGTTTTTAGCTAGTTAGGCTATTCTTTCGGGCCTTTAGGGCCCGATTTAGGTATTAGTTAGCCTTTGGTCTAGCTTTGGGATAGAGGCTAGACCCCTCCCTTCCTCTACCTTTCCTCGGGTCTACCGTCGTAGTATTGTTTCTAGAGAGGTGTGTTCGTGTCTCCTACTCTCGTAGGCGCTAGCGCCTTAGCCTAGGAGTTAGACATTTTAATAGAGAATAAGATAGGTATATAAAAGACGTCTTATAGATAAGATAAGTTATCTTATAATAGATAGCTAGATTACGAGTATTTAACGCGTCTTATAAAGTAGGTCCTATCTTATGGATAAGACGGTTGTCTTATGCGATAAGACGAGCGAAGTATTTAGGGCCTAGGAGCAGTGCTCGAGGCTGAGATATTGAGTTTGTGTGATGTGGTAATCAGAAAAGCTGTTTCGGCGCGTCAGATCGCAGATCAGCTACTGCCGCAACGGGCTAAGTACGCGGTAACGAACGGTGGTGTTCAGAAGTGTTGTTCGCTCAGCTACGAAGAACTTCCATTGTCTCTCCCTCGTCTCTTACTGTATCTCGTGCGATGGTTCTGTAATATCTTCCAGCCGCAGTCTCTTGTAGTGAGTTCAGGCCAGGCCGCAGGATCCAGGGCACTCGTGGACCATTTCATCGCGCTTTCGCAAGCGCTTTGTGACCGCAAATCTTCTCGGGCGCTCGTTCCATGTACTGGGCTGGGGCTTGGCTCGTTGCTGAGTAGGTAGTCTGTGTGATGGCTCTGCACGAACATCACCATACATTCCAGGTCGGTATTTTCCCTTTGGGTATACGCCAGGTGCCTGTTCTGGTGATGCTAAGTTGTTGCCTGCTGCGAAACGCTGTGAGCATGGCCTGAGGCTGGCGGCGATTGCAAGAACCGTAGTCGTGCGCCGGTGGAGTTCGTCGAAGGTCAAACTTCTATGACGACCATGGACACGACGAAACGCACACGTGACATCCAAGAGTCGCGAAATAGACTCTCGACCAGGGAATACTTAAAACGTGCGCTCGGTGTACGGTGAAGAGTATGAAATCCAACATTCTCCCTATCAACTCCATGCAGGCACGCACGACGGTCGTGATGGAGAAGATTTTGACTGCTGTGGCACCCGAAGCCACAGTCGCGGTGACTTGGGGCCGGAAGACGAAAGCGAGGTGGGAGAGCAGCGTCGGTGCCTTTGTCCTTTGCACCTGCTGTCCAATCCTTGTCATCCTCAATTTCCTAGCTCTCGAGCAATACAGTGGCTCGCTGGAAAAAACATTCAGAGCAGCACTAGATCAAGGGTCAGTACATCCACAGATGCGAGATATGATCAAGCCGAAGAGCAATAGCCGTGGTTGCTTTTACAGAAACCACCGTCTGGTCTCGGGCTTGGCCCCCGGAGTAGTCTAGGAATTGAAGACATATGCTAATCAGGTCTTGCACTTTTAGGCCAGCACTGTTCATTTTGCGAAATCTTCCAAAGCCCTCAGTAGCAGCGACCGCTGGCTATGCGGGTTGGATCTTGCTGCAGGCCGCTCTCTACACCTTTCTTCCCGGAACAGTTTGCCATGGCCAGAAGACGCCAGGTGGTAAATTGCTGAGCTACACGACAAATGGCTTGACAGCATGGTTCGTAACGCACATCCTTTTTCTGACAGGTGCTGTCCTCGGGAGAATAGATGCAGCTGTCATTGCTCGCCATTGGGAAGGACTTCTTGTCGCCGCCAACGTCTATGGCTTCCTGGTGGGCTTCATAGTGCAGCTGAAGGGTTATTGGGCGCCTTCACACCCCGAGGATGTGAAATTGAGTGGAAGCTGGATCTACGACTACTGGATCGGCGTAGAGCTCAACCCGCGACTCGGCAAGCATCTCGACCTCAAGTTTTTCCACAATGGCCGGGTTGGAATGGGAGCCTGGACCTTGATCAACCTGTCCTGGGCAGCATATCAGTATCAGCAATTCGGCTATGTGACCGATTCGATGCTCATTGTTCTGATCCTCCACGCAACTTATGTGGTCGACTTCTACGTTAACGAAGACTGGTATCTTCGCACCATCGACATCTCGCATGACCATTTTGGGTTCATGCTTTCGTGGGGAGATTCGACCTTCTTGCCTTCCTTCTACACCATGCAAGCCCAGTATCTCGCCCGTTACCCAACACACTTGACCCGTCTCCAAGCGGCGGCGATACTGGGCGTTGGATTCTTGGGATATGCAATGTTCCGCTCTGCCAATTTTCAGCGTGACCACGTAAGGGCTAGGAAAGGTGAGGCTCGGATCTGGGGCCGCAAAGCAGAGTTCATCCGCACGAAGTACAGAACGTCAGACAATGTTGAGCATGAAAGTCTGCTATTGACGAGTGGATGGTGGGGCGTAGCCAGGCACGCCAATTATCTGGCTGATCTCATTCAGGTGCGTCGTGTAGTCCTTTCCAAGCGAGGCCAAGCTGACCAGCATAGTGTTTTGCATTTTGTGCGACTTGTGGGTTCACTCACGTGCTCCCTTGGTCGTACTTCTTCTTCATGTGCATTCTGCTTTGCCATAGAGCAAGAAGAGATGAGCGTAGGTGCCGGGCCAAGTACGGCAAGCAATGGGAAGAATATTGCGGACTTGTGCCATACACGATCATCCCCGGAATCTTTTGAGCGGGGTCATGGTCAGCGGTCCAACATAATCCTGGGTGCGTTCGATGGTGCATTAGAGCTAGACTTGCTTTGCGTACATGATGATAATTCTACAGCGTCTGAGCGCATCGGAAGGCGATCACTGATCAGTTTCTCGCCATTCCTGGCTAGCAAGGGTTTGGGCCAATTACAATCTCGGTAAGCGTAACGGACATAGCCCTCCGATGCGTTCAGATGCTGTGGTCAGATAGATCTGCTTCTGCGTGAGCTCGTGTAGAGTCAAGAGCACCTGGTCTAGAACTAAGTATGAAACACGGTCACTTCTCAAAGCCATCCGTTAGTGTACCCGAGCCCTGCCTCCTACTTGAGTAGGACACATTGGCGAAGATTACCCTGCCACAAGGCCGCAGACCACCCTACTACGGCTGCAGTAGAGCAGGAAGTCGAAGCTGGCTGAGAGGTTTTGCTCAAGATCCGTCGATTCAAGGCCTAGCAAGCGGTGAATGGAGTTCAAGTTCTGTCGTTTGATTTGCCAGAAACGCTTGCTTCGGAAGCTATCGAAAGATGTTGCATCATGCCTTCCAAACTACTGCTTAATGCAATTTACCCTTGTCGGTTGCTCGTCATAATGTACATCAGATCGAGCATATTGCCCTTGATACATGACAAGCAGATGACGGCCATGAAGCGACAAGTCCAGCCGAAGTCGGTAAACGAGGAGCGGATGGCGGCGTGCCAGAGGACCAACAATGGCTTGGGGATGCCGCTTGCGATGCCGTAACGACGCATCAGATCGTGCACAAGGCGCTGTCACAATCTTCCAGGTGCGGCGGGTTTCTTGAGCCGAAGAGCTCCCTCTCACAGTGAGGCATCGTTCGGCGAGCAGCAGAGCCGCATGACAACATTATGGAAAGCAAGTGCTCGACAGCATCGAGGCATGGAGAAGTGTTTTCGCTGAGCGAGGACTGGCTGGGACAGGTGCACAAGACATCGGACCTATACTGGTGAGTCATGAGCCCAGAGGACATACATCGCATTGCATTATTGCTTGGAACAGTATGGCACTTTTGAGGCCGATGTCATGTTGCAAGCGACAAAGTCGTCGGGGAGATGCGTGAGCAGATTGGGCACAACGGACTCAATGTCGGCCTTTTGTGCACCAAGCAGTAGCTGCGTGTGCTCGTTACAACTAGCTGCTTTCAGCTGTCTCGTTCTGCGCTGAGGGCCGAGGTGCTGCGGTAGCCCGTCCGAGAATCGAGATGTATAGTGCTATTTGACAACTGCTCAAGCATCTCGCGTGCCTCATGGCAGTTTTTGGAAGTCGGCAAGCCGCCGGAGATGCTTGAATCACGCCAAGAAAGCTGTCAGATGGAAGATGTAATTCCAGCATGCTACCACAGTACATATAATTCTACGGCGCGTGCTTGAGAAGCTTATCTCTGCCCAATGGAAATGCTGCTTTTCTCAGTACATCGGTGTCAGCAGGCGTGCACCGTGCAGAGCATTTCAAGGCCGGTTCTGGCCCAAAGTCATACCAAACTCGGCCTTCGATGCCATGGCACTCGTCATGCTCTCCAAGTTCCAACACGCGATGCGATGGTCTGGGGTACAGAGCACACATCACAATGCCTGGTCGTTCCCGATGATTTCCCCTGGAAATCCCGGACAGGGCTACGTGTGAGTCCCACAGTCCCACTGTCACTGAATTCCCAGATCGGCCGTAGAATCATTATCGAACAGCTAATGCCGGTAGAGCCAGGGCTCTCGGGCTCTCAGGCTCTCAGGCTCCCAGGCTTTCAGGCTCCCACGCTCCCAGCAATGCCGTGGCGCGGGTGTTTATTCCTAAGAGAGAAGGTAAGGGGCACGACTCTTCGTCAGCCAGGATCATGATGGCTCGTCGTCACGAGACTACTGCAGGCGAAGCGAGACGTGTGACAGCAATCGAAAGCTGCTCTACTGATAAGAGCGACTGCAAAATCAACCACGACGTGGGCATCCATGATCATCCATCCCGCTCCGCTCATCCCGTACCTATCTTTGTTCATCACACGCCTCGAGTGCCCCTCGACCTCATCTCTCCTGTCACACACCAACGCCTCCTGCCTTGAACCTGTCTACCTTCTCCATGTCCAACGCATCGCTTGCTCAATTAGAACCACATCGATCCTGGTCTGGGTAGAGCACGAAACATGCTAGTGCCGAGCTCGTTCAAATACAGCTCGGCCTCCATGCACCGCCAACAGGAGACGAGCTGTCGGCCTTCCTCTCGTGCCAGCACTCAAACGGGCAGCAACACCAGCCGGCAGTCTTCACCGCGACGACCGCTCTCACCACTACGCACCACGAGCCAGCCCGTGGCTATTCGTCCGCCCAAGTCACCCGATGTCGCTGTCACCTCACGCGACCGCTCAGATTCGCATCAGCAGACTATGCTTTCATCGCAAGCGAGTGCCACCCTTCCAATCCGACGCCGGAAACAATCCATTCACGACCCAAGTGCACTGCCCCCGGCTGTCGCAGCCTTGCTGGCGGTAACCTCGATTCCTCCGCGCCGACCAAATCGCTATCGCACGAAACCGGCGAGCCATCGACGAATCTCCATTGAGGAATTGGTCAGCGAGTGGAAGAGCGATGAGTCCTTCAAGACAAGTTACCCTAGTCCTGGCAGCCAGGCACTCAGTATACTGCTGGAAGACGCCGGCTATGCGGAAGAACACTGCCGCAAGGAGAGTGAACCAAATTACCTCAATGCGCGCTCTGCATCCAGTGAATCTATGCCGTCGCTGGACTCCGACGACCAGTCTATTCTGTCGCTCGGAAGTCCTTCCACTCCAGAATCTCTGCGTAGTAGCAGATCATATACAAACCTGAAGAAGGAGAAATCAAGGTCATTGCCTGCTTCCGAGAGTTGCGCATTCGATCATCCGCTTCTTCCTCGCTCGGAGCCGGAAGATGAAGATGCTCTCCTCTTGCCAATCGCAAAGAAGACGCCGCCTGCCGCGAAGCAAAAGTCGTCGTTTAAATCGAATTTGACCGCGTCTTTGCAGTCTTTGAAGGAGGCTGCTGTCAACTCCATATCATCTTTAACACGTTCCGCACCAACCTCATCAACATTTCCGCGACATCCTGGAGCACCCATCGATGATATGCTCTGGTCGCATCCATTCCTATTCCCACGATTTAGCTCCGAAATTCGCCCTGCCACGGATGGCACACCTTCATCAGCAGAACGCCGCTATCTCAACCCCATGCCTTTAACCTTCGAGGAGCAAGAAGCGCCGTTCCAAGAGGCTTTGCACGCTCCTTTCCTGGCTGAAAGCTCCGACGACGCTCCGAAAATCCAGCTGCAAACTTACACTCGCGGCCGTCGGAGAGCGAACGGCAAGCGCTCAGGGCCAAATCCAAGCTCTGAGGCCGGTAGGGCTCTACTCGGTGCCGCGGGAGTGCGACAAAGAGAAGTGCGCGAAAACTCCGATTTCCTGCGTGTCGTAGTCCTGGAGATGAACATGCGGAGAGAAGGCAAGCTCGAACAAGGCCGAGCAAAAATGTGGCTGCCTCCGAGACAGGCCTGCGCTGCGACCGCTCAAGCCGGTCGGGTTCCCCCACGATGGGTCGGCGAGAGTGCGTAGAAAACGCAGCCAAGTTTCTCTTTCTTATTTGTGTGTGTGTGTGTGTGTGTGTGTGTTGATTTAATTGAAGCGTTCGAGCGTAACGCATTATGATGAAATGACGAGAAACCAAGGAAAGGCTGCGTTGCAATCGCGGAGATGAAGAACATCACATCGCAGGAGGATGTTCTGTACAGCTTGAGAGCTGAAGAAGTACTGTTAGAACGAAAAAAGCAGCAGCAATGCCACGAAACGATGAGATCGAGAGAGCTCCGCGGTTTTTATCATTTCTCCTGTGTAGATCTCACCGTACCACAGCACATAGCTCTTGCGTAAATCGCTCAAGATGTTGCGCGATTTTTACCTGTAAGCTCACGTGTACTGTACCGTATGAGCGCTAGTCGCGACATTGATGAGCTGAATGACGAAAGGTCATCACATTGCGCTGGGAGAAGTGCGTTTATTGGATTGTGTTGGTTGGTAGGTTGCATGGCTATTTGGCAGTTTGGCAAGTCTGTCTTCGTCAACTCACAACGCCGCGGCATGTCGTTCGCTGTCATGTTGTTGCGACTCATATTACAGGGGGGCATTTCTGTAAAGACGTGCTCTGCAGGAGACTGGGATGAGCTGGAAGACAGGTACTTGAACTTGAAAATCATTCCATTCACATCGCCATCGTGTAGTTAAGGCAGAGAGTATGTAGGCCTCTTGTGATCGACCTTCCGCTTTGGAAAATCCCCGTTTTCGTGAACCTGCACCTTCGCTCGCAACGCCTACTCCCAGCACCACCGAACACCAAGAGAATCGTGTGCAGGTCGCTTGAACAAGCTGAGTTGCGATTAACAGTGGCCCGCAGAGTATCTATACAGAAGACGTCAAGAAGTGTGGCAGGCTTCATCCATCAATGCCAGCCAGGTAATAGGTCAAAGCTCAGTGCAGCGCTGAGAAGAGCTCTGGCCGCAAATGACTGTTGATCATAATTTTGCGTTCCCATGTCGCTATGCAGGTGCTTTGCATCCTCAAATCCCACTCTTGATTGAGGGACGCGGCAGAATTTTCATCACTGCGTCTTTCTAAGACGCAATAGCTCTGCCTCCACCGCGGCGGTTGGTCTTAGACTTGGCAGGAACAGTACTCCAGCCATCGTCTTCCAGAGCCTCAGCCGAAGTCTCGGCTGTCTGTCCAGCAGGGACGACTGGCTCCTGTGGCTTGACCTCCTTATCAGCAACGATAGTGCCGTTGGCCGGTGCATCTGGTGTATCAAGGTCCTGGCCCTCGCCGTCTTCCCCATGCTGGAGGATGCTGAATTTAGGGCGCTGGGCTTGCCCAGTCTCGCCGTTCTCCTTCTCCTTGGGCTGTCCTTTGGGACCATTCTGTTGTCGAGATGGACGGCGGTTACCGCCGTCGCGCCAGTTGGCACGTGGCTCAGTGGGCGACTTAGCCTTCTCGCCTTCCTGCTCGGCCTGTCCTCGGTCTGCTCGCTCGGCGCGGGCTGCTCGTTGTTCAGTATCACGCTGCGCTTTCTCTTCCTTGGCCTTGGCATCCGCCTCTGCCTTCTCTCTGATGGCCATTTGTCGCTTCTCTTCAACCTCACGCTCGCGAGCTGCAGTATCAATAGGGCGTGCAGCGCCGAACGGTGATGCCTTTGAGTCAGACGAAGCGCTGCTTGCTGCTCCTGGTTCGGCTGTCGAAACCGTGCGCTTCGCCAAGTTGAGCCTTGGCCGCTCCTTGGGCGCCTCTGGTTGCGCTGGTGATGTTGGAGTAGACGCATCAGGAGTGGCAGCCGGGGATGGGTCCGGACGCATCTTTGAGCGCCACTGGCTGTCCTGCTCTGCTGCAGTCGGCACGCGCTCGACTTGCGGTCGCTCGTACTCTTTACGTGGTGGTCTCGAACCAGCATCTGATCGACCTTCGCCCCAAGATGGGCTGGCTCTTCGGTCTCGAGGTGGGCCGCCTTCTCGCTGTCTACCGCCGTCGCGTCCCATCGGTGCTGCTTGTCCTGGGACTGGAGAGAGCGGGCCTTTGCGCTCCCAGTTGCCAAAGTCACGGACCTTCCCATCACCTTCGAAGAATCCTGGCTTGCGGCCACCCGGGCCACCACGCTCGCTGCCTGCATCAGACATGTTGTCGAAGTTTCGGCTGAATCCTCGGGAGGGCTGACGACCTTGCTGAGGCAGATCTGGCAATGGGCCCTTGCGGCTCCAGTCTGAGAAGTCGCGATTCGAGCCGGCATCGTTTCTCGCTAGGATTTGTTAGTACCTCGACATCTTTCAAGAGGCGCAGGAGCACGTACGTGGATCAGCTACACTGATCTTGATGTTGCGACCCATGAAGCTTGCCTCGGTCTTGTCGAGAGCTTTGCGCAGGCCATCTGCCGAGCCAAATTCTACATATCCGAAGCCCTTTGGCTTGCGGTCGACTTTGTCCTCCATGATTCGTACAGTAGTAACTTCGCAGTCGGCCAAGAAGTCTTCGATATCGGCCGAGGTGACATTGTAGTCAAGGTTTCCGAGATGAGCAGTGTACGGTGGCTTGGTGGGGAAAGGAACAGCCTCGCGCTCGAACCGCGGGCGGTCTGTAGTCGTCAGTGTGTGCCCATAGCCCATATGTTCCAGCGTTTGCGGTCCTTACCGTAGCTCGGGCCTCGTCCTCCCATGTTGCCTCCCATGCGATCACCTCCCATACCACTTCCAACTCCGCCGCCGGTGCCACGCTCCCATGACGGCTGAGTAAAGGCGCGCCGCTCGCCCGGTCCGTCGCCACGATCTCGGTCGCGTGCTCCGCCGTAGGACGAAGTAGATGCCATGGAAGGCAGAGGCTGCGAGTCCATCTCGTCGGCCCAAGATCCCAACGCTGTTGCCTGTGTCAGTATTTGTGTGCCCGCCCATTCTCGGTGTCCTCCATTGCCAGCAATCATTTCGGTGGGGAAGAATGCGTACATTGGTTCGTCAGGAAGTCGCCTAGGGCCATCTTCTCCTGCTTCTTTTTTGGAGCTGCAGAGTCGCCATGTCAGCATATGTGTCCATGATTCTGTGTTCAGCGCGGCGCCCCTCGAACGAAGTCGAGCGCACGCACAAAGCTGTTGGGAAAATGCGCATACCCATGATTGCGGTCGCGTGCGATGGGTGCTGGCGACGCCGTTCAGAGTACTGTCGTAGGTTTTGCCTTGACCGCGAGGTTTGGTATGTGTGTGGTCAAGCGCTCGAAAGAGGCGCTTTGGTAACGGAGGGGAGGGTTCGATGTCGTCGAAAGTCGAATATTTCCCAGCGGCCAAAAGAGGTCTGTGCTGTCGGGGTAAAGCCTATTTTGGGTTCCGAGTCTTTCGCGTAACTTATTCACGCTTTCACTTTCACGCCGCTTCTTTGACACAAACATATTTTGCTTCTGGGCTGTATTCCATCACCACTTCGCTGCCGGCGATGGAGGAGAAGGGGCAGCAGTCGCCAGTGAGCGACTTCACAACAGCTTCTATCGAGACTGCCGTGAAGATGGGAGTGGCATGTGGTAAGTTGAACTCTTAATATGTCCTCGTACCTCGTTCTCGTACCCAAGCCGGATATTGCTGTAGACGACTTCAGCTAGGATTTCGTTATGTATATCTACTTGCACAGTGTCCAGTTTGCTGGCATTAATGGCCCGTAGCTTAGGTTATAATCAAGTCTTCCCGGAGCCCCGCAAGTTATCATAGATCGTGCAAAAGCTATTCTGACACTTTTCCAGGTAGCGCTGGGTTTCTGTTTGGTGGCGCCGTTGGGGTTCTTCGTGGGCTTCCTGCCTTCCTCGCTGCAACAGCAACGGGCGTCCAAACCTTTGGACTTGGATCCACGTTCACATGGACTCGCTTGTGTATCATCCATGCTTGGACTACCGAACAACATCCGCTCACATCCAGTGACCTAATCAAAGCAACTGCCATAGCTGGCGGCTTCTCAGGTGGCGCCATGGGTGCTCTCCTTCGTGGGCGTAGAAACGCTCTTCCGGGAATGCTCATGTGGTCGATCTTTGGTGCTGCAGGACAGTACTCTTACAATCTTTGGACTGTACCGAGACAGATAGGGCCTCAAGGGCCCGGCTTCTGGCAACGCATGAGCGAGAAGAGCTGGACACCATTTAGAGTGCTTAGCAACGAAGAATACGCCACAATGCTTAAGGAGAAGCAGCTCAGGCTCGACGTCGAGATCTCCATAATCGAAGACAAGATCACTGCTATCAAGAAGGAGCGGACTGAGAGCGGCAACGATACTGCGTCAGCCGATGATGCTAGACGATGAAGATCATGACGCTCATGGGAGGCCCCCGAAATGCTGTGAAGGCAGTTTTGCTTCTTGTACATGCCAAGCGACCTTCAACGTGAAGAGTGTCGCAGGCAAGCGAGCATTTCTTCAGTATTCGAAGGTCATGGACTGGAGAATTTGGTCAATGGACTGTGCTCTAGACATATGATGAGAGAATACGTTGATTCAAGACCATCGCTGCCTTCTCAGAAGAACCCACGGGAAGTTGCTCAACTAGGACGGCCAAAATTTGTTGAGTGTGAGAGCTACGGCGTGCTTCGTGAGTGAACGGGCGGGAGCACATCACCTGGGCAACCCATCCAGCAAACAGCATGACCCCCGAGAAATTCTCTAACGACACGGCCAACATCTCGAGAGCCGTCTACACCACCCATATCAGTGCTTGTACAATCACATCGAGGACACACCACATGATGGCGAAGGACGCTTCCTTCATTACCTCATCTGGCCGCAAGCTGCGCCGCTCTCCTAGCACGCGCGACCAGACCATTCGCGCCGTCTATGATCGTGACCAGAGCGCCTCGCTGCCAACACAATACAGGCAGAGAAAGGCCCAGCACCAATTCATCTCGCCTTCTGCCCGGCGCTCTCAGTGCGTCAGCAGCGCCAAAAGCATGGACAAACCTCAACAGCACGCCGCGCAGAGCCATTGCGCATCACACGCATCACGCGTTCTAGCCCCAATAAGCAGTGGCAGGGCCAACGCCAGAGCAGAAGATCCTACTCCTCCACAGTTTCACGCTTCGCCTTCTGCTTCGCGACTTGATGATGATACCACCATAACCAATGCAGATTCGCAAATGATGGACTGGGAGCAGCCGCGAGGTCAGCCTGTGGCCCCGCAGAACCTTGACTTGCACCCGTTCCAATCCAGTCACTTCTACGCACAACAAAAGAACGATAATGCAGGGACTCCCAACCCACGTAGGCTCTATCCTACCGAGATAAGACCGGCAGCATCATTTGCGTTCGAGATGAGAGCGGTCCCGAAAGAGCAGGTTCATGACCAAGTCAGCAAGCAGGGAGGTTGCACTTGTGCCGATCGAAACTGCCCACTCATCCACTACACGGCCCCAGGCGACACGCACAAGAACGAATTCTACTACGAACCAATATC
Source organism: Pseudocercospora musae (assembly GCA_001578225.1). Lineage (NCBI taxonomy): Eukaryota > Fungi > Ascomycota > Dothideomycetes > Mycosphaerellales > Mycosphaerellaceae > Pseudocercospora > Pseudocercospora musae. Next base: position 12,693 of record LFZO01000724.1, read on the forward strand.
TGGCACTGCTCGATACGTCAGCACTGCAGAGCTCACCGCGATTTATCTCAATCCCGACGCAGATACGTATGCTGCAAGCCGAGCGCCGCGAGGATTTGAACAAGAATGGCATACGAAAGAACAATACACCAGACCCTTCCCCTATCATGTCAACCGAGCAAGTGTTGCGCACAGCCTTGAAAGTGGCGCAGGTGGTTCGGGTGATCATCAGCGCCGTGAGGAGCGACATGCTGACGGACACAGCCGCGACACGGATCGCATTATCAACCCAAGTGTGCCTCACTCGGCCCAACGAAGCAGCACTACTCATCAAGGCGGTCGAGCGCCAGTAGAACAAGCTTGTGATGGGCTAGAAGAAGGTGATGTGGCGATGATGGAGGTCTGCACTCCAGGACGCTTAGGAGTGCGAATCATCGAGGCTGCCAGGCAGTATGGACGTGGTAGAGGAGGAGCTTAGCTCGACACAGACTTGGAGAGTTGGCTTTTTGGGTAGGATGCGATGTCGGCATGCGAAAAGGACAGTATCTATCACAAGACAGTGTGGCCGAGAAGCTCGGATCAAGCTGAGAGATTGAGTTTACGCGCAGTGTTAAGTACCGGAGATATGCCACTTCCGTAATGCCTTGCTGTCATTATTCAGCAAGAGCCGAGACGCTGATCACTCATGTCCTCCAATGTGGCAAGCCATGCGAAGATGCAGTGCAGACTTGGGATTGTCAACACGCGCTCTTGCCTATTTGGACTTTGACAGCGCCGCGCCTTCCACCCTCAGTCACTGTAGACCGGAGCTGCTAGCGGTGCTTGGTGCGTGGAAGGTGTGATGCCGGCTTTCGCCATGGGTACTGTATGGGTACTGAGTCCGTCTTACCGCTCTAAATCATGCATACCACTCCTTACCAGTCGCTCCTCTAAATCCGTCTTACTACTCTTGCACCCCCGCAAACTTCCATTGAGCAGCATTACTCTCCCACCTCAGCAACACCAACCGGTCATTGTGGTGAGGAGTGATGGACACACACATCACGGCGTCAGAGGGGTCAGCAGTCCTGGCCAGAAGGCCACTACACGTCATTGTAGTCAGTAGAACAGCTCGAGAGTCGGAAAACTGATGCTAATCGAAGTTCAATAGGTCGGAGGATCGCTTGGCGGGCTGATGGTTGGCTTTCTTCTGACCAAGCAGGGACACAATGTACGAATTCTAGAGCAAGCCATATCCTCGGAAAGATCAGGCCTGGCAGCTGGCATCGGCTTCTCGGCTTTTGTTCAGAAGTTCTACGAGGGAGAACTCGGTCTCAAAGGCGATGACATCGGCGTCTACAACAGCCATTTCGAGGTACTGGACAAGAACACCCTGGAATGCAACTACAAGATCATGAAGCCAATGCGACTCACCTCGTGGGATGCAGCCTATTACCAAGTCCGCGCCAAGATTGATGGGCTTGCGAGCTCATATGTTCCAAATCCCGATGCCATTAAGCTCGAGGGAGAATTCAGGTATGAAACGGGAAAGAAGGTTTTGAAGGTGGAAGACGTGAATGGCAAGATGAGTGCTGTGGTTGAGGACCTGTCCACTGGCGCCACCGAAAACTACCGAGGAGACATCATCATTGCCGCCGATGGTGCCAATAGCGCCATCAGACGACAGCTCTATCCTGAACTCGTGCGAGAAGAACCCGGCTACGTGATCTGGAGAGGTACTGTGCGAGCAAGCGAATTACCGCAAAGCACGCGAGATCGCGTCGAAGGTCGCGCAGTAATCTACGTTTCAGACTACAACTACGCAGTAATGTACGTTATCATACCTACCGAACCAGCCAGTGCTCAGGTGCTGACCATACCCTTCAGGTACACAATCCCAGGCGACAACGGCTCCCTAGCCCCAAATGACCGCCACATAAACGTGGCCTGGTACTTCTGGCCCTCGAACCCAACAATCGACGAAATCATGACCGATATCGACGGCCATCGTCACCGCACAACCGTGCCCAAAGGAAAACTCCGCCCCGAAATCTGGCAATCGCAACTGCTCACCGCAAAAGACCTCCTCGCCCCCGAGATCCTGGAACTAGTAAAATACATCAAAGTTCCCTTCGTCTCGCTCATAAGTTCAATCTCAGCACCCAAATCGGCACACTTCGACAACAAACTTTTCTTGATCGGAGATGCTTTGACGCAATCGCAACCGAATGTGGGCATGGGAACGAGTTTGGCCGCGTTTGCGGCTTTCGGGTTGGCGGAAGCCATAGGGAAAGCTGGAGAAGAGGTGAAGGAGGAGAGGATTAAAGCTTGGGAGAAAGATACAACGGCTTTTGTGAATGTGATGAGGACGAGGGCCGTGGCGTTTGCAAGTTGGTATTTGAACAGTTGGTTCAAAGTGGCTTATTATTTTGGGAGGTGGAAGTTGATGGAGTGGTGGTTGGGAAAGAAATCGCCGGTCTGATCTAGGATGTCAGATTGCCCACACGATGGTACTGAAGTGACATGGTCGTTGGCTAAGATCATGAATGAGAATTCCTGCGAGTTGGCCGGTGGCCGTGATGCCGGCACATGTATGACCATGTTCCGTGAGCGGCTGGAATATGGATAGCATGCTTCAAGCGTTCCTGCCACAATCCTGACGCGCCGGCCTCTTTTCAGCCTTGTTCGGACATGCACGTTTCGGGTTCTCGGTGACTACTGAGCGATTCCTTGACTCCAGCTGAACAGGAGACAGCCGATGAGTAAGATGGCTGGAAACTGGAGAGCCGAATGCGCAGCGCGTGAACTGCCTGAAATCAGCCCGTCAGCAAACATCCATGTCCGGGTACCTGATGTGCTGATCTGATCTGATGTGTGGCGCAGGTGGTGTGGACACTTTGCAAAATGGGAAATGGTGGCATGTGATCTTTCAATTGTTTCGATTATCACGATACTGCTGGTTTATATCTGGACAAAACGCTCACATTCCGCCCCCCGCTTATGGGCCAAAGTAGCCTGGAAACGCCGTGAAGAGACAGCCTGTCTTGGATGACAAGGCGATAGCCGAAGGACTATAGGTCACAGAGTGATGTGGGTATCTCGTAGTGCCAACGTAGTAGCTAGTAGACCAGTTGGTCGGTAATGGTATTGCGCGCCGCATTGTCGAGTTTCGCGAGTAGTACAGAGAATCCAGAGTCGGCGGCAGTAGAATAGGCAGTAGAGGACACAGTGCAGAGATCGGCGGAGGCAGAGAGAGGTAGGCGAGCAGGCGACTCGATAAGCAGATCAACAGGGTCAGGGCCTGACGGTAAGCCAGTTACCGCGTAGGCATTGACACCGTAGTTGTTGAAGTTCCCCGATCGCTGCTGGTAGCCGCTGAGATTGAGCTTACTGAAGTTCTCCTCTGGAATCATGGCCAAGTTGACGTGCTGCTGCTGCTCGGGTTGCGATTGCGGAAGCTGAAGCTGAGAGGCATCGAAGTTCAGAAAGTCAGGCTTCATATCTTGCTGACCTTGCGGCTGATGGGGCTGGGCCGGCTGCGGGTTTGGGGTCTGGTGCATAGATGGTTGCTGTTGACACTGTGGCTGTTGTTGAGGTGGCATCAGGAGAGATGGATCCTTGCTTATGTCGTTGATGAATGGCGTGAAGGCTGGGTGGCGGAGGAGTGTTTCGATCAGACCGCGGTAGCGTTCATTCTCTGCGAGAAGTGCCTGGTTCTCTTGACGGAGGCTGTTACTCTCTTGGGTCTTGATGGCGACCTCACCTTCAAGCTGGCCGATATATTCTGCAGAGATGTCAGCATATACCAGGGAGGTAAAAGGCAGCATTGCTTACCCTTTCTTCGCGACCGGAAAGCACGAGCAGACACCTTGTTCCTCAGCTGCCGACGCTCCTTGCTAGAGAGCTTCTTACCCTCTTCAGAGGCGAGCAGGCGCTCGTCCTCGTCCATCTCCTCCTCATCCTTCTTCATGCGGGCAATGTGTGGCAAGTTGCCGCCAGGTGACTCGGCGTCGTCCTCTGAAGGCGCCGCGGTGTTCTGACGCATTTGGTTCAGGAGACGAGAGATCGACTCCTCGACAAGAGGCTCGGCAGTGTGGGAGCCGCGCTTGCGATTGCCGTGCGACGGCTGTGACGAGCCTTGGCTAGACTGAGACTGAGCAGGATTGGCAGCTTGGCGATACTGGGCTTGCTGGGCCTGCAGTTTCATCTGGCGTTGCTGAACGGCCTGAGCCTGAGCAGCCTTCTGCATTGCAGCTTGCTGGGCCTGCTGCGAGTGCATGCCTGGCCAAAGACGTCCAACATGGCTGGGCGGCTCTTCGTGCCCGCCGACGCTGTTGGGGTTGACGAAATTATCGGATGGCGCTTCGTTTGGTGGGAAGAACATTGCCGGCATCGGCTGGGAGTTGGTGAAGTCCATGGCCATGTCGCTGTCAACATCAATGCCCGAATTCCAACCAAATCCCGAGTTGAAATCCATATCTCCAATGCCCGAGTTGAAGCCGTCAAGCATGGCATTTGGTGGCATGTTGGCCAAGCTGCCCACTGGGAGGCCAACTTGCTGCTTGAACTGAGCATAATCGTGGCTTGGTCCATTGAAGTGTTGTTGTTGTTGTTGTTGCTGCTCCTCCTTGTCGAATGGTGACATGGCATCTGGTCGCGATGGGGAAGCCGTGACGGGTGAAGGCTGGGTGTTGCCCTGGTTAAAGTCGAAGAACGAGTCCATGTCGAACTGCTCGGTCTTCAATGGCGGCGTGGGTCGGCTCATAGCAGAGGATGGGGTGGAGAGCACCAGAAGGTGGCCTGGGGCGCGAACGGGAGTTGTGTATGCCTTATCGGGCGTGGTTCGAGGTTCGAGGTTGCGAAGTGGTTCCCCCAGCTGCGGCAGCAGGCAGCGTTGGTGTGCTGACGCGGCCTACTGATATCGAGATGACGGGCGCAGACGACGGCTTTTGCTGCCTGATTGCTGATATTGTGGCGGTAACGAGTGTGTAGAGGGCGATGGTGTTGTCTTCTGCTTCGCTGTGGGTGTTGGTGCGGTGTGGCGAGAAAAGTGAGCGTGTTGATGATGAGAGGGAGGAGAATGATGGGAGAGAGTGTGGCCTGGCCTGGGCGTTGCGGCTGTGTATTCTACGCCAGAGGCCACATTAGTTCTATCACACCATGTCCCGGGCCCGCCTTGCCGACCTCCGTGTTCTGCGCGGTGCTGCCAATTTTGGATCTTGGCACTGTTATCACGGTATGACCGCATCTGTTCCGCTGCCCAATCCCTCTCTGCCAACTTTCGGCTGTCTCGTGCATCGTATGATACATCGCATTCACTGTGAGTGCCCTCATGCCCTCATGCCTCACATCGTCTCACATCAAGACCGCTCGCCAAGTCGCTATTCTCCGGCTTACTTCCAGCATCAGAAACATGCTCATCTCCTGTCGAGTGGTCCCGGAGACGTAGACGGCGATGCCTCCGTGGTGTCGGTGAATATACTCGGCCGAGGGGCAGAAGCCACCAAGATGGCGCTAGAAATAGTCCAAGAGCCACGGCATTGTGGCGCCAACGCTCATCTTGCATTCTCCCTCTCTCTCGGCAAGTCTTGCGCTCTCCGTGGCCCTCTCCGTGGCCCTCCACTTCTGCCGGGCCAACATGAAACGCCTACGGCCTGCGTGCGACTACAGTCTAGCCTACTTATAGCGATACGTCCGTATACAGTGTATAAGATCGTTATGGTAAGGATATCGGTATACTAAGTATAGATTACTACTAAGACTAAGCTAAGTAAGAAGATAGTTAAGAGATAGGATAAAAATTAAAAAATAGAATTAGAATAATAGTAAAATATACTAATCTTATCTATTTAGCTTTAAAATAGGATAGTATAGAGCCCTATTTAAGTAGAGATTAATAGTATTATCTAATTAGTCTCTTATACTTATAGAAGTCTAGTATCTATTATTAATTATAGTTAGAGTATTATTCTTTATATAATCTTAATACTAGAGCTAAGATACTAGAGAACTACTTCTTCCTACTACTAGTCTAGATAGACCTATCTAATATAGAAGAGACTATTTATCTAAAACTATACTAGTTAGATCTAGTAGTTATAAGAAAGAAACTAGAGAAAGTAATTAAAATACTAAAGAGCTATAAGGCTCTAGAGCTAGATAAGCTAGTTAATAAAGTAATTAAGGCCTTAGAGGAGAGCCTATAGCCCCTCCTACTTAGGCTCTTTATAGCTTATATTAAGATAGGATACTATCTAAGATAGTATAGGGAATCTATTATAATAGTACTTAGGAAGCTATAAAAGAAGAACTATATCTAACTAAAGTTATATAGACTAATTATACTACTTAATACTATAGGAAAACTCCTAGAAAGGATTATAGTAGATAGGGTTATAGCTCTTTTAGAAAAATATAATATACTACTAGAGATATAGATAGAAGAAAGGAAAGTAAGATCTATACTAATAGCTATAGAGCTACTAATAGAATAGATCTATATTATCTAGAAAAAGAAAGGTAAGATAGCCTTACTACTATTACTAGATATCTCTAGAGCTTTTAATAATATTTCCTATAAGAGATTTCTATATATTAAGATAGAAAGGACTCCTAGAGTAGATAGTTATATTTATAAAAACCTTCCTTAGAGAAAGGATAACTAGAATATAACTAGAGTAATACTTAGTAGAACTAAGAGTAACTAGAACTAGTATTCTATAAGGATCCTTACTATTACTAATCCTTTTCTTACTATTTATATTAGATCTCCTCCTATAGCTAAAGATAAACAATTCCTTAGTCCTAGACTTTATAGATAATACAAATATTCTAATATAGTTAGATAATATAAAAATAAACTATAGAACTCTAAAAGAAAGATATAGAATATATATTAGGGGCTAGGTATATAGCAACGTATAGAATACCCGCCTAACCGATAACATAGTAGGTAGTAGAACTAACAAGTGCCTCCTAAAAGGATTGCGTAGCGCATTAAGTTAAAAAGGCTATGCGAGTTACGTACGTCTAGCGTACGCTCCTAGCGCGCGCTATTTAGCGTACTTAGGGCTTAGTAAGAGACCTTACCTTATCGAGGTCCTTATAATTATCCCCTTTCTCCTAGTATAGCTATCCCTAGCTATAGACAAACCTAACTCCTCGTTAAGCTATCCTATCTACGTATTCTCTCGCGCCTCTAGCGCTTCGAATACGCTTCGTATATGTCGCTACTTCGTATAGCTAGTTACTACGTAAAAACTCTTTATTACTATATAGTAGAATTTTTATATTTCTACTAGTAACGTAGCTAGGCAGGTCTAGTATATTCCTAAGAACGTATTAATTATTATTATTAGTAACTAGATAGCCTATATATAAGTAGTATCTATAGTCTACCTAAAAACTTCCCCTATTTCTAAGCTTTCTACTAGTACCGCGCTAGTACCTCGCTAGTACTACGCAAGCTCCTCTTATATACTAACTAACAAATTTCATACTACTCTCTATATAGACCTAGCCCGTACCCCGCTTACGTCGCGTAAGCGTAGCGCTACTAGTCCTACTATCCTAGTTACGGCTAGTAAGCGCTTTAGGCCTAATATAGAAGGTTATAGTAGATGCTTCCTATACATAACCGCTAATAGTAAGTATAATCCCTACGTATGCCTCGTACGCGTATCGTAACTAACTCGCTATAGAGGATCTAAATAATATGTATATTAGAGATAATATATACCCTACTACTAAGAAGAAGTACTAGAGATATACTAAGGGGCACTACCCCTATAAGCTAGTTATAGTACTATACCTCGTCGCGCTACTCTAGCGTATACGCGTAGCTCGCGCTAAGTGTACTACTTACGACCTAGACGACCCTAAGTATAGGGGTAATCCTATCTAGGCTTAGATTAGCCTTAATAAGATCTAGTAGCGCCTAGACGTATATATAGACTATACGTATCGCTTCCTCTTCGTATACGTCGCGTCTACTAACCGCCTAGCTTTTCTAGAGGTTAAGAAATTCCTAAATAGCTACTACTATAACAAGAACAATATTACTAGTAACGGTACGCTACTTAAGTATAGCCGCGGCGCTAGCGTCGCGCTAGCTACTACTAACGGCCTAGACTTAGTAGCTATCCTAGAGTATATTAATATTAACCTTTCTAGTCTAGTAGAAATCGGCCGTTAAGTACGTATTATCCTTATATCCCTATCGCCTATTAAGCGTATACTAACCGTAATAGAATCTCGCCCTAAAGGGCGCCTATACCGCTATAGTAGTAGTCGATACTACTATAGGCTTCCTACCTATACCTACTAAAGGGAAGGGTTCTAATAGTTACGAGAGTAACTAGCTCCTTAGAGCTAGTTAGTAGGTTGTCCGCCTATAGCGCGTAAGCGCTACGAATATATAATTTTCTTTAGTTCTAAGCTAGGCTAAATGCCCCTATTAATAGCGAAACGAGTATATATCTATTAACCTTATCTTATCTTATTCTTATATTCTCCGACTATATCTCGCTTACGCCTCGAATATATTAAGCGTTACTAAGTCTTCTATATATTCTACTAGTTCCTAAGTATTATATTCTTCTAGCTAGCCTACCTATTTAATAAGGTAGTAAGTCTCTCCCTTCTATATCTTCTTGTTTACGATTTCTTCTACGTACTACTTATTCGTATCCTCTACGACTAGTATACTAACCTTATACTCCTCGCCCTCGCGCCCTTTCTATAGCTCGAGTAGGAATATATAGAAAACATTATAGATTCTCGTAC
>LFZO01000725.1:0-21375 GCA_001578225.1 Pseudocercospora musae
AGAGGAGAAGACTTGTTTTACACTATTCTAGAGAATAGTAACTAACCTATTACTACCAAATCCTAATACAAGACTATCTAGTAGATATCCCTATGCTTAGGAGAAGATAATAAAGAGCTAGTTTTAGACATAACCTCTATAAAAGTAGTCTAGGAAGAGCTAAAGAAGAAGTATATAGATAATAAGGTATTAGGAAGAAAGATGTTAAAGCAATACTTTAACTATTAAATAATAGATAGGACAATTGATATAGCATAGTCGTACCTACTTGCATTAGGTAGAAGAATTAAGACTACTTAGCTAAAGCTAGCTATAGCTCTTGAACTAGAAGCTAGGATTTAAGTTCTTCTTTCTAGATTGCCTAACTAATAGTTATCTATTAGAGATGCTATTAATGGCTAACTATTACTATTACCTAATAGTATCCTTTCAATTCTTTAGGAAAAGGAGGTAGATATGCTAAAGCTACTAAATACACACTAGGTACTCGTAGTAAGGGCTATAGCCTTAAGGGACTAGAAGAAACCCTAGAGGTTTACTACTTATAAGCAGGAGAGGGGTTTATACAAACTGTATAGTTAGGATAATCATATAATGATCTACTATCCATACCTAGAAATAGCAAGACAAATGATTTAGGTAATTGTAAACAATAAGCTTATAGATAACAAGAAGTTGTTAGCAATAGTTGTACATAATGAGGAGGGCTCTAAAGAGGAAGTAGACTAATCTAACTAGACTAAGAGTTAAGGGGAGTGTTAGAAATAGACTCTCTCTGCCTAGTTGTCTCTTAGTGTTGTCTAGGCTAGCTAGCCTAACTAGGCCTAGCTTAGGGGCAATTCTCCTTTATCTTTGTGTTTATAGTCTTAGATAGACCTTTATCCTTTTTATCCACTTCGAATTGGGTCCCTTAGTATGCCTACTCTCCTCCGCCTACGTAACAATGTTTAACAACCTTTATATTTTTCGCTATAAACCTATTTAATTTTTATAGGTAAATCTAGATAAACTTCCGGTTCCCTAAAATGAGACCTAGACAATCGGGTTAGGTTCGGGTTTTAACCCGAACCTAACCTAGCCTAACCTACTAGGACGTCTAATTCCTAAAGTTAGCTAAATAGGAAATGTTAGAGGAAGTATCTAAATATAGGATTAATTTTTTCTATATACTTGTTTTCCTCCTTAGATAGTATATAGCTATAACCTATATTCCCTCGCTATAGTTTAACGTAGAAGGCTGATATTAGCTATATAATATAGGCTCTTAGAGACCGTCGGATAGTAACGATTATAGTTAAGCGTAAGGCATTTCTTAGCGATATATCTTAACTATAGGTAGAATAGTATAATACTAGATTAGTAGACTAAGCTACTATAAGTACTATAAGGGTTACTAAGTAGGTAGGTTATCGCCTAGTACTAATAATAAGAAGCCTCCTATAAGAGGTAAAGAAGGGTATATAGACACGTCTACTATAGTGTCCTCGTTATTATCGTTACTACTACTATTACCTCTACTACTACAAACTCCGCTAGTTAATCGAGTCGTTATACTACAAGATTACCGCGATTATTAGGGCTCTTCGCTACTATTAGTTATCGAGATTAAGGCTCTAAATAAGGTAAATATAACTAAGTTTAGAGCCCTATAAAGGAGGATTACGGATCTCGAAGATACTATAGTATAGCTCTTCGATCGTTTAAATATAATAGTTAGGAGGATATACTATAGTACTATATAGAAAGTAGACTAACAAGTAACGCATAAGGGGTACGTAGGTCTACAAATAGCGTAGTAGAAGGAGGTAAGCTATAGACGCGTAGTAGTCGATTTAAGCGTATTCTTTATATAGCGATAGTACTAGTAAGACTATCGCTTTAAGCTATTATAGCGAATAGCGTAGTAACTTCTAGGAAGGCCCCTTACTACTAGTAGTACGCTAGTAGATATAATATAGCCGTTTCTATACGAATTTATAGTATTTCCTTAGGATTTAGATCCATAAGCGTACTAGCCTATATGCTTCTACTTTACTCTAGTTACTATAGTGTTTATTGTCGCTATATTAGCTAGATCTTGCTTATAATATCTAGATAGAACGAGGCACTAAGCGAGCCTTAATCTAAACTATCGCTACGAGAATAATAGCTTATCCTTTATATACTTCGAGCGCAAGCCTAGCGGTACTAAGTATAGCTATAGGTATAGCTCTCGGTATAGAATAAAGATATTAATAATAGCTATATCTAGTATATTAAAGAATAAGGCAAACTAGGCTCTTACTAACTTTAGTTAAGTACTATAATAGGACCGTAATTGATCGCAGATATCGACTCTACCTATAAAGAGATTATAGTCGATAGACTAGCGTAGTGCCTATAGTTTAATATATCCTAATCTGTACTATACTATCTCTCTTAGTCGCTTTGCTAGTATACTTTGTCTACGAGGTTTCTTACGCTCTTTCTCCTCGAATTTAGTAGACTAATATACTATTATAACTACCTAAACGAGGTTCTTGTCTTGCTATATAATAGCGACTATATCGCTATACTAAACGCTAAATAATTACTAGTTATAAGGAAGGATCGTACTAGCTTTGTTCGCTACGCTAGAAAGGGCCTTTAGCTAGTCTAAAGCGATAGCTCTCGTAGTAGTATAGACGGCGATACCTATAGCTCGAAGAATATAGAATAGCTTATAGCTACTAAATAGGTTATTGTAATATAATGTATAGAAGTATATCGTTATAGGAAGTTAAGAATCTAGCTAGATAATTATACGTAATATTAGTAGTAATAGCTATACGACTACCTACTAAGCGAGATTTAGTCTAGTAATAATACTACTAATATCTATATCGTATATCGATATAGCTAGTTATAGGACTCTTAAAGATAAAGGAATAGTAGTATCTAGTATTATAGAATACTAGTACGTAGTATCTAACTAGAATTAGCTTACTATAGACTATAGTTATATAGCTAGACCTACTAGTAAAACGTACTATAATTTCGTCGATACTAACTTCTATATAAGGCGTTATATATAGTTTAAACGTCCTTCTTAACTCGTCTACTACTAGCTTTACCTTCTCGAAGAAACGACACTTCGCGAGGTTCGTAACTAGCTTAGAAAGATAGAGATATCGTTTAATAGCCTTAAAGCGATCGCGGCCGAGATATGCGTATATTAGGTAGCGAGGAAAGTCGCTATTGCGAGACTAATATTCGTCGATATCCGCCTACCTAATTACCGATATATATATATTACTAATCCTAGCTAAATCTTTACCTTAGCGACTATTACGATCCTCTAATTATTAGCCTATTTGAACGTAGTATATTCGTTAGTAAATCTAGCAATTATAGTTAATAGAAGGTCTATAAAGAATAGCTAGAAGAAGAGTAATAGTAGGTTATATCGTATACCAAATCTACTATTATAGTTAGCTAGATAGATCTCCTAATATTGTTTATTCGTATAGTTATTTATATACGCGATTAGTAGCAATTCGTCTAGTTAAGTATAGAAGCTATTAGGCAAGTAGATACTACGCTAGTAATACTAATCTTCTAGTAGAATATAACCTTCTAGATTGTCTATTATAGGTATAGTCTCTAGCGTTAACTAAGTTACTTTCTGCGCCTTCTTAGATTACTATATAGTATCTAGATCTTCTATAGCTTCTTTAACCTTTAACTCCTTAGATATAGGCTCTTTATCTATACTAGTTACGCCGCTACTAACTACTCGCGCCGCATTTGTATTACCTATATCGCTCGTAGTATCTATAAAGTCTATTAGATTGCCGCTATTCGGTTACGTAATAACCTTACAAGTATTAGAAAGTAGACTATCGCTAATGTATACGTAGAAGATTAGTTATTCTATAAAGAAAGCGATATTTATATAAAGGAGCTAGAAGTCATTATATAAAAGAGCTAGAAGTAAGATAGAAGGCATATAGTAGAGCTAGACAAGGATATTTATTAGTAGAAGTCCCTATAAATACTATCTACTAGACACTTACTAAGTAGTCTATAGAGCTACGGATAGTGCTATTAAGTTAGCGCTATATTGTATTAAAAACATCTACTAAGATAGTTAGCTAGTAAAGGGATAGGCTAGATAGCTCTAGAATAGGGAAATAAACTATCTATCTATCTATATAATCTACTAGTTCCTAAGTATTATACTCTTCTAGCTAGCCTATCTACCTAATAAGATAGTAAGTCTCTCCCTTCTATATCTTCTTCTTTACGGTTTCTTCTATATACTACTTATCTATATCCTCTACGACTAGTATACTAACCTTATACTTCTTACCTTCGCGTCCCTTCTAAGGCTCGAGTACGAATATATAGAAAATATTATAGATTCTCGTATTAGTAGATAGCGCTAAGCGATACGCCTATACGCCTACTATATCGATAATACGAAATAGATTAAGATACTTTAGGCTAAGTTTCTTCTTAGATAGATCTAGTCTAATATTCTTAGATAATAATAGTACTAGATTACTAATACTATACTTCTAAGCCTTATAGTTAGCGTTATATTACTTAGCTTAGTATTCCGCTATAGTCTTCTAGTACTACGTAAGTATCTTATATACTTTTCGTAGTCTTTCTATAGCGTCGATTACCGCTAGTATCCTTCCTTTAGATAGCTCGTCCCGAGCTATAGGCAATAATATAGGGATAATATTCGGATTATATCTATATAGTATATAGAACGGGCTTATATATAGTATAGGGTATACGCTATTATTATACGCGAATTCTACCTACGAGAGCTATAATATCTAGTCTACCTAGTTATTAGAATAATAATATCTTGAGTACTATTCTAGTATCTAATTAGTACGTTTAGTTTAACCGTTAGTCTATAGATAGAACGCTATACCAAGCTTACGCTTTATATATATCTCGTAGTAGAAGTTACTCTAAAGCTAACTAGTAAATAGAGATCCTCTATTACTAACTATTCTAGCTAGGACTCTAAACCTTAACTATCTCTCTTTAGAAGATATCTACTAGCTCTACTACTATATACTTCTTTATAGTAGGTATAAAGAGGCTTATCTTTGTATAGTAATCGACTATTACGAGTATCGTAGTATAGACGTAGATACCGAGCTTGCTTAGTAGTAGATTAGTAATAAAGTCTATCGTTAGCTCTTACTATACTCTAGTAGGCATTAGTAGCGTAGCTAACTCGCTATATAGGCAATAGCGCCTCGCCTTCGACCTTTAATATATCGCGTAGATAGAGATATACTCTATAACCTTCTAAGCTAACTCTAGCTAGATATACTTCCTATATATTAGCTTAACTATCTTAGCTTAGCCGAAATATACTATAAGGGAATTATCGTAGTATATACGTATTATCTACGTTCTTAACGTAAGGTCCTTAGATATATAGATCGCCCTATCTTAGAAAAGGATAACCTCTTAGATAGAATACTTCTCGAAGGTACTAGTCTCTTTAGTAGCCTAGTATAGCTCCTTTACTATAGGCTCTAGCTATTATAAAGTACGTATAAATCTAAGTAATAGGTCTAGTACCTAGTAGTAGAATCTATTATCCTTAACTATCGTAGCCGCGACTCTAGCTAGATAGTATACGAAACTACTATACTTCGCTTACGTTATCGCTACTACTACTACTTCTTATATAGAGATATATATTATAGAGGTATTCTTTACGATAGGCTTCCCCTCTCTAGATAGGTCTAACTAGACTAAGAGTTTAGCTTATAGTATAAGTAATAGATTAGTTATCGCCTACGTCTCGCCTTCGTAGTTACTTCTTCTCGAAGGAGTATCTATAGGGTTTCTTTCTCCTACTTAGTACTTAATAGTAAAATCGAATAGGGCTAGGAAGGTTACCTACCTTACCTATCTACTAACTACTTTATTATCGTAAAACCCTTTAGGTTCGTATAGTCGACGAGTACGCGTACTATATACTAAGAGCTATCGAAGTATAGTCTCTAGTACTTAAAGGACTCGATTACTACTAGTAGCTCCTAGTTATAGGTCTCGTAGTTAGTCTCTATAGATATTATCTTTCTTAACTAGAAAGCGATAGGATACTAGTTACTATCCTCTACCTCCTATAAGAGGATACTAGCTAATACGAACGTAGATATATTAGTTTCGAGGCGTAGGGGCTATATAGGGTTAAAGTACCTAAGTATCGATACTAAGTAGAATACGTCCTTTACGCTCTTAAACGCTTACTCCTCGCTTATACTCTACTAGGCTAGATCCGGTTTTCGGCTATTCTTAGCTCTCTTAGAGAGGACTATTAGAGATATAATAATTCGGAAGTAGTTAGGAATAAATATATAGTAAAAGTTATAGAATCCTAGGAAGGACTAGACTTTAGTAAGAATAGAAGGACGCGACTACTCGGTAATTACGTCTATCCTACTCCTATCTATCGATACGCCTTCGGTACTAACGATAAATCCTAGGATATCTATCTATTTCCTCTATAATAAGTACTTCTTATAGTTAGTATATAAGCTAAACTACCCAAGCCTCGTAAGTACTATATATACGTCGCGTATATAGCCCTCTTTATTCTTACTATATACTAGGATAGGCTAGCGAAGGAGAGTACCTATACGTAGTACTAGCTACGAACCTAGAGGCGACGATATCGTCGATAGAGCTAAATCTCTCCTACCTAGAGCGATTCTAAGAGCGAGCGCCTAGGTAAAAGGAGTCTAGCTCTAAGACAACTACTTCTTAGTAGAAAACTAGCGGCTACCTATCGAGCCTAGCGTAGCTACAACTATCTATATAAACTAATATCGAATCGATAGGCTAACCTTTCTAGGGAGGGAATCTATCCTAAGGATAAGGAACTAGGGTAGTAACCTAGGACTAATTGTCCTAAAGAGAAGGTAGGAATAACTAAAGAGGAGGTTTTAAAGACTACTAGAAGGAGGAGGGAATATAGAGGAGAAAGCACTTAGTAAACCCTATAGCCTATAGCCCTTAGGGGAGTATAGTCCTAGATTTGCCCCCTAGGCCCTAGCTTGTATCCTAGGGGCACTAATGCTAGTTCTAAAGGCTAGGTATCTAATATAAACTACCCCTTATACCGTATATAAGGTAGCCTATAAAGAATACCTAAGTATAGAGGCTAATATAGGAAATCTAATTTCTAGTAGTATAGGTTATATAACTAGATACTAAGTAAGGATAGGGATAGTTTATAGCTTAGTAGAGAGCTATAGTAGACGTTAACTAGAAAATGGGAGGAATAACAAGGACCTATATTTAAAGGGGAGGGAGGAAAGGGAGGAAAGGGATAGGGATACTACCCTATTCCCTAAACTAGATAGCCCTCCTGCCTAGTTTAAGAGCTATAAAGGAACAAGTTAATAAAGGATACTAAACTAGAGGAAGTAGACATAATCTAGTTAAGGTAGTAGAGATATAGGGAACCTCTTAATATTTAAAAGACTAGTATAACTAAGGATAGGGCTTAGTATTCCTAATAGTATAACGGAACGTAGAGGCTTTTAACGCTATACAAAACCGGTAGGGGCTTTAAGGAAGTTTGGGAAGGTAGAGTAAAGGGCTTTTTCCCTCCTAAGGAACGCTAGAGATAGCTACTTGTCTAGTAGTTAGAATAGTATAGCAATATAATTACTATCTATATATCTATATACTAGGATATTATCTAGATTGACTATATAACAAATATTAGCTAGGCCTACTAAGGCTCGGTAATATAACCCTAAAAGGTTATAGGTATATTACTAAGCCTAAAAGGTATTACTAGGTACTTAAAGTATCTATAGTATATATAAAACGTAGTCTTCTACTCGTTATCTCGCTTAATACGAATATAATAGTATACGTCGATAGGGTCTAACGATATATACTATTCCGTATCTTTAAGCCTATCTATTATCTTACTAATAAGAGGTAGGGAGTAACGATTCTTAATAGTAATCTCTTTAAGTCCCTAGTAGTTAATATAAAGTTAAAGACTTCTATCTTTCTTTAGTATAAATAAGATAGGCGTATCTACTAATCTACCTATTCTCTATAGCCTTAATAAGATATTCCTAAAGGACCTAGAGCTCTCGCTCTAACTAATAATATATAGGGTAATAAGAAGGCTTCCTTTAATTAACTAGATTAATTAAGTACTCTATATTAGTATATAGCTAGTATCGAGAGTCTAGTTCCTAGACTTAGACTTCTTATTTAAGTAGCTTCTACTTAGTCTTAGAGTATACAATCCGCTCGTTTAGCTTAGCCTACTACTCGCTAAGAGAGGCCTAACGTTCTTTATCTCCCTAAAAGCGATTATTATCTATTAGTAGAGTAGTATTACTATCTAATATAGTTAGCTCGCTTACATCTATCCATAATATCCTATAGGCTACTATAGGAGTAGACTTATTAGAACTATTAGAGGCTAGGTATATAGTAACGTATAGAACATTCTCCTAACCGATAACTTAGTAGGTAGTAGAACTAACTAGTATCTCTATTCTCTAAAAAGGATTACGTAGCGCGCTAGATAAAAAAGGCTATACGAGTTACGTACGTTCTATATATATAGGTAGGTCAATCTTATTACTATACTATTCTAACTACTAGACAAGTAGCGATCTCTAGTTTTCCTTAGGAGGGAAAAAGCCCTTTACTCTACCTTCGAAGACTCCCTTGAAGCCCCTACTAGTTTTGTATAGTATTAAAAACCTCTACTCTCTATTATACTATTAGGGATACTAAGCCTTATCCTTAGTTATACTAGTCTTTTGAATATTAAGAGGTTCCCTATATCCCTATCGCCTTAACTAGATTATGTCTACTTCCTCTAGTTTAGTATCCTTTATTAACTCGTTCCTTTATAGCTTTAAACTAGATAGGAGGGAAATCTAGTTTAGGGAATAGGGTAGTACCTCTATTCCTTTCCTCCCCTTCCTCCCTCTCCTTTAAATACGGGTTATTACTATTCCTCCTACTTTCTAGTTAACTTCTATATTAGCTCTCTACTAAGCTATAAACTATCCCTACCCTTACTTAGTATCTAGTTATATAACCTATACTACTAGAAATTAGATTTCCTATATTAGTTTCTATACTTAGGTATTCTTTGTAGGCTACCTTATATATAGTATAAGGAGTAGTTTGTATTAGATACCTAGCCTTTAGAATTAGCGTTTATGCCTCTAGGGTAAAAGCTAGGGCCTAGGGAGCTATCTAGGGCTATACTCCCCTAAGGGCTATAGGCTATAGGGTATACTAAGTGCTTTATCCTCTATATTCCCTCCTCCTTTTAGTAGTTATTAAAACCTCCTCTTTAGTTATTCCTCCCTTCTCTTCGGGACAATTAGTCCTAGGTTACTACGCTAGTTCCTTGCCCCTAGGGTAGATTCCCTTCCTAGAAAGGTTAGCCTATCGACTCGGTATTAGTTCTTATACTAGTTATAGCCGCGCTAAGCTCGATAGGTAGTCCGGATAGTTTTCTAAATAGCTAGTCGCCTTAGAGCTAGACTCCTTTTACCCGGGCGCCTTGAAAGTGCCTCCCTAAGTAGCGCTATAGGTAGGAGAGATTTAGCTCTATTAACGACGACAACGTCGCCGCCTCTAGGTTCGTAGCTAGTACCGCGTATAGGTACTCTCCTTTGCTAGCCTCTATATATATATACTAAGTATATACTACTTAGTATACTTAGAGCTTAGTAAGAGACCTTACCTTATCGAGGTCCTTATAATAAATTAGTATAGGAGGTAGGCTCGTAAGGTTAGTATAAATAGCTATAATATACCTTATCTACTCTCTATTACTATATTATCTATTCTTAATAGTATACTTTAAGAAGTATCTTAATACCTTACTCAAGATCCTAATTACAAAGCCCTTCTTATCTATATTTGTAATATTCTTTACCTTAATTTAATACTTCTTAATAGCCGCTTATAGCTTTTCTAAGTACTAAATATAGAAGGTATAACTATCTACCTTCTTACATACCTTATCTAAGTTACTAATATATCCTAAATGTAGGTATTCTTTCTAGTAGTATTTCAAAGCGAGTAGGCTAGTTCTTTCTAGATATTATACCATAGATTTTAGAAACGAAATTATATATTATTAATAAAGAAGGAGGGAGGACTAACTTAGTAAGAAGATTAATATAATTATATAGTATTTTTTCTTATTAGGGAGTAAGTAGTTACTATTCTTTTTACTACTACTTGTTAGTTCTAGCTTTACTATTCTATAGCTTACTTAACTTTATATACTAAATAGAATACTTTCTTATAGTAGTAGAAATGTTTAGCTTCTTCTACTCGTTTAATTATAGGGATCTATGTAGCGGTTAAAACGGCCCCCTCGGTTAGCTATAGAACCTTCCCTCTTTTATATTCCTACTACTATAACGGCGCAATACCGATATTAAAACTATTCTCGATAACTTCCCGTCTTTACGGATAGCGGATACCGATTGTCGAATAATTATTATCCTATATATTACTACTACTAGCTAAATTACAATAGTTAGTAGAAGCAGTAGTAGTAGTAGGGATTTCTACTATAGCAAAAGTAAAGGTATAAGGTAGGCGTCGGAAGATAGTTTCTTTTATAACGATATATTACAATTATATACGCTTTATAGTAGCGACGACGAGCTCGGTTACCTTAACGAAGAAGACATAACTAAAGCAACTAGTAACTATAGTAACGCGCTACCGCTAGTAATACCTCGTCTAGTTTAGATAGGTCTATTTGGTATTCTATTACCTCGCGATTCGTCGCGAAGATATAAGCGACGAAGTAATAGTCGAATACTTAAGGGCAATCTAGTATCTATAAGCTAATACTATATAGTAACTTTAGCTAGCGAAGGAGAGTATCTATACGCGGTACTAGCTACGAACCTAGAGGCGACGACGACGTTATCGTCGGCGTCGATAGAGCCAAATCTCTCCTATCCGCCGGCGCTATCTAGGAAGGTAATACAAGGCGCCTAGGTAAAAGGAGTCTAGCTCTAAGGCGACTAGCTATTTAGAAAACTATCCGGACTACCTATCGAGCTTAGCGCGGCTATAACTAGTATAAGAACCAATACCGAGTCGATAGGCTAACCTTTCTAGGAAGGGAATCTACCCTAGGGGCAAGGAACTAGCGTAGTAACCTAGGACTAATTGTCCTAAAGAGAAGGGAGGAATAACTAAAGAGGAGGTTTTAATAACTACTAAAAGGAGGAGGGAATATAGAGGATAAAGCACTTAGTATACCCTATAGCCTATAGCCCTTAGGGGAGTATAGCCCTAGATAGCTCCCTAGGCCCTAGCTTTTACCCTAGAGGCATAAACGCTAATTCTAAAGGCTAGGTATCTAACATAAACTACTCCTTATACTATATATAAGGTAGCCTACAAAGAATACTTAAGTATAGAAACCAATATAGGAAATCTAATTTCTAGTAGTATAGGTTATATAACTAGATACTAAGTAAGGGTATAGATAGTTTATAGCTTAGTAGAGAGCTAAAATAGAAGTTAACTAGAAAGTAGGAGGAAAGGCAATAACCCGTATTTAAAGGGAAGGGAGGAAAGGGAGGAAAGGAATAGGGATACTACCCTATTCCCTAAACTAGATTTCCCTCCTACCTAGCTTAAAGCTATAAAGGAACGAGTTAACAAACAAAGGATACTAACTAGAGGAAGTAGACATAATCTAGTTAAGATAATAGAGATATAGGAAACCTCTTAATATTCAAAGGACTAGTATAAACAAGGATAGTACTTAGTATCCCTAATAACATAATAGAAAGTAGAGGTTTTTAATGCCGTACGAAACTAGTAGGGGCTTTAAGGAAGTTAGGAAGGCGGAGTAAAGGGCTTTTTCCCTCCTAAAGAATACTAGAGATAGCTACTTGTCTATAGGTTAGAATAGTATAGTAATATGAAATCTATATCTATATATAGCAACTTTAGCAATAGTAGTAACCGCTAGGCGATAGCCCCGTACTATCGTTACAAACTTCCTTTACAAACCTAGAAGGTAGGTTAGTCCCCTTTGCTAGTACGATTAATTATTTAGTAATCGATTACTTCCGAATAATACTCGATCCATTAGTAAACAATAAACACGTTAATACTATATTGGACGGTATCTTCTACCTATTCAACTTACTAGACCTTCTTCTAAGAGACTAACGCCGCAAGCTTAAACTAAAGACTCTTAAGGACTATTATAACCTAGCGATAGGCTAGCTCGAAGACTACAAAGTACCTCCTAAATACGTAAGGCTAGACACTATCGTTACTTAGTTTAGAAGTATACTACTATTCTAGATTACAATAGTTATGCTCTACGCTAGTAACCCTTAAAGTAGCGGAGCCGTCGTACTAGTCTAATAGATAACTACCTTTATTAAGCGCATTTAGGAGTTAAACTAGGTCTATAATTGGGACCGCTACGTACGAGATATTACTATTATAATAATGGAATATACTATCGGCATCTACGTATCTACTAACTAGCTAGAACTACTACAAATACAAACTAAGAAGGTTACTACTAATACTTACTAATATCTCTTAGAGGTAGCTACTTAAAGGAAGTCTACGTAACGCATAGCCGATCGACTAGTAATACAATAGTAACTATAAACGCTAAAGCGACCTCGTTACAATAGTAAAGACATAATCGCGTTAGCTTCTATAGTAGTAATAACCTTAGTAACAATACCGGTAACCGCTACGTTCGACTACTTTAAACGCTCGCTAAGCGATAGGCGTTAGTCTAAAGAAGACAAAGCCGCTTTAAAGGCTTCGTTAAAGGAGATCTTCTATAAGAAGTAGAATAGAGGTATTTGTACATTTCTAGACTAATAATACTATCGAATATACAACTACGCTACTTGTAAAGATAGATTAGCGCTATAGTATAAATAGTTTACTCTATAGTGTCTATTAAGGGCTCTAACGCTTAGCAAGTAATAACCAATAACCGCTATTCTAGAACGACCTAATATAGCCCTTCTTTACAACGTTTACGCTTCTAATACTCGTTTACTAATAGGCTCTATACCTCTAAAAGTAGAGGCTTAGCGATAGCTTCTAAGCGACTATCTAGGCAATTTAGGTTACGTTCTCTATTATGTAATTACTTATAGAGCGGACATTAGAGTACTAGAAAATAGTAGGCATCTCTTACTATCGGAAAATACTAAGTATCAAAGAGCTAGCTATTTGAACTATAGATCTACTACCCTAGACCTAGTAGAAATAATAACTTAGCTTGCTACTAAGCTTACAATTGGCCGGCTTACTAAACTTATAGTATACAAGGGTAGTAAGGTACTTAGTTACGAGCCTATCGATTACGAGACCGGGTATCTAGTAGTTATCTTACTATAAGGGCTTGTTTCTAAGTACGATAGTAGTTTCCGCTATATCTATAATCTTTCTTTCCCCGACGGCAACTTAGTAAACGACCTCATTCTAGAAGAATACGCGACTATTACTTACCTATCGTTCTCTTCGATAGTAACCGACATAATCGCTTATAGACAAGATAGTATTATTATTAAAAGAGACGTTAAAGCTACCTTCCGAATAGTACCTATATCGTAATAATAATAGTAGATATTAGGCTTATATTAGCAAGACTATACCTACTACGAGAACTGCCTACTATTCGGCCTTCGGATAGCGCTATACATCTTTAACCTCTTTGTAGAGGCACTATACTAGCTTCTACTTAAAAAGCTAATAGAGATATATCTATACGTAGTTAAGCTATACTATTATCTCGACGATTTTATCTTTATCGTACCTCCTACGCTCCTATACCGAGTAAACGACGTTATTAACTCGTAGATTGAGCTTACTAACGACCTCGGAGTACCTCGTAACGGAAAGAAAGACGTTTAAGGCTATATAGTAGAAGTCCTCGGAATAGAGGTAGATATACTACAAATAATAGCGAAACTATTATAAGAGAAGATTAAGCGAGTAACAAAGGAAATTAACAAGGTACTATACTAAGGTTAGACTACGTTAGACGATATATAGTCGTTGTCTAGATACCTCTCGTAGATAGCGAGAGTCGTTAATATAGGACAAGGATTCAATATCGCTCTATATGCCTTTATTATAGCCTTTAATATTCGCAAATATATACTATAGCGGTTACTAGTAGAGGTAAAGGAAGACCTTTAATAGTAGAAGTAAGCGCTCCGAGTTAGCAATAGTAAGAAGATACTAGATAGGTCTTTACTACGTAAGGCTTACCTCTTTACTAATGCTTTAAATAAGGCTCTTAGAGCGTTCTAGTTCTACGATAATAGTAGTACGTCCGACTAGCCTAATAACTTACTAGTAATCGAAGATACTATCGCATCGCTATAGATAGATAATAGGTATATTAACATCGCGGAAGTGTAGGCAATAGAGCTAGCCGTTGCTTAATAGTAGAAGTACTAGTAAGGATACTAGCTAATAATCTATACTAATAGCGTAGTTACGTTTAGTAGTATTACTAATTAACGGCTCTACCGAGAAGCAAATAAGCTACTCTAGAAGGCGCTATTAAATGTAATACGAAGCGATATCTACGTAATAGCTAAGTAGCTTCTAACTATAGACAATAGCTTTGTAGACGCATTATCTAGGCTCGATTGTAACTATATTACTAATAGGATTAGCTATAGATAGCGCCTAGTTATAGCGCAACATTCTACCTAACTTTATTAACTACTATCTAAACTACGATATCGTACTACTTATATAGCTTAGCCTTAAAGAGACGACTCGAGATAGTTATAAGACGGTAGTAAGACAATACTAAGTACTAGTAACTCGTCTTAGTAGATAGCTATAGCCGGTCTAGAAGGACCTATTACTCGAGTTTATTAGATACAAGTCCTTTAGCTCTAACTACGTTACTAGCGAGATATTATCGGTATACTTAAGCGCTATTAGATCTTATTGTATAGATCTAGATATGCTACTTAACGTCTTTAAAGCGCTAGCAATCTACCTAGTATTAAACGGCG
Source organism: Pseudocercospora musae (assembly GCA_001578225.1). Taxonomy (NCBI): domain Eukaryota; kingdom Fungi; phylum Ascomycota; class Dothideomycetes; order Mycosphaerellales; family Mycosphaerellaceae; genus Pseudocercospora; species Pseudocercospora musae. Next base: position 15,060 of record LFZO01000725.1, read on the forward strand.
TAAAGTTACTTAATCCAATAAGCTATTACGACTATTAACCTATAACCGTAGATATTCTCGAGAGATTACGATTTACTTAGGTTTATCCTAAAGGATATAGTTACTAATAGTAAAGCTATACCTAGGAATATATAAAAGACTATTATATTTATTAATACTATCGCTAGTAACTACTCTATAGCCGATTTTATATATAGCCCTCTTGTTAGTTTAATAACGAAAGCGCCTAATATTAGTAATTAGTATATATATAAGCGAACTACTTTAGGCGCTAAGTATAAATACTACGTTTTAGACATTGTCTAAACCTTTATATTAATTACTCTAGACTAGGATAAGAACTTCTAGTATAAGGAGTTTAAGAAGGAATTATTAGTTATTCGTATTATGTTCGCGACTACTTCTCTAAGTATAGGTATTAATATTCTAGATATAGATATCGTAGTTTACTAGAAGTTTCCTATTAGATAGGACATAGGAGATATATAGTAGAGGCTTAGTAGCGGTAGTCGTAGAGAGGATAGGCGTAGTATTAGTATTATTCTCTTACTATACTAGGCCTTTAATCGTAAGGATAAGGATCGACTAGATAAGAAAGTACGCTTACTCGCTCTCTAGGTAAAGAAAGATAAAAGGAAGAACGCTAAGCTAAAGCGTAACTAGCTACCTACTAGTTAATAGCGGCTAGATAACTATAATATAGTCTAATAGGAGAAGCTATTAAGCTAGGATATATCGGTACCTAATAGTATCGAGGATAGCTAGTAGGCTTAAGCATATATAGATCCTTATATCGATAGTCGATCTCTTTAGTTAGATTAGGATATACGAGATTAGGAATTAATACTATAGGTCTAGAGAAATATAGTTAATAGGTCCTACTATCGTTATAGGTTTCTACTCTTCCTTAGTAAAGGCAAGTTACTAGCCGGGATATATAAGATCGTAGTACTACTATTATAGATATACTATAGTACTTGTACTCTAGATACTATAATATTTATATCGCTCTTCGACTTCTAGTTACTACTACTACTAGTCGTTATATATACGCTATCGAAGACTTCTCGTTAAGGTATCGCATTAGTAATACTCGAGGTATAGTACGCTTAGATAGCTACTACAATATAGCCTTATTATAGCTTTACTATTATTGGCTAGTAACTAGGACACACTTGACTACCGAGTTAGGTAGGGGCCTCGATTAGTATATATAGCCCTCTTCCTACTAGGGAGAGACATTATTAACCTTCGTTTAGTATACATTACTAGTTACATTTCATATGCCTCTACTATAGAGCTCTAATTACTACTATATGCCTCTACGGCCATTACAATAGTTAGTCCGCCTAGTATGGCTACCTATAGCCTAATGGGTTATGCTACCTATAGCGCCTTCCTATACTACCTAGCCCTTGGGTTTGTATAGGTTTAGGTACTACTCATTATTAGAGCCGAAGGTAGGGCTATCTCTTCTCGATCGCATTAGACGGTTAGGTTAATAGTAGTCCTTAGATACGGATAACTACGCACAAGTAGGAGGCGACAAACGACCTACGGCGCTAGTTACGAAAAGTGTCTTAGGAGGTCTCGATAGAAGCGATAACCAAGAGTAACCTCCTAGATAAGGGCATCGCCTTAACCCCGAAAAGCTACAAACCCTAGAGACTATTAAGGCTTAGGACCTAGATAGTCGATTACTTTCTAGGACTCGCTCCGGGTTTAGGGGACTCTCTAAAACCTTACTAGTACTATACGGTAGCGTGCTACCTATTCGATACAATACTATTCCGGTCGACTAGTCTTATTCTACTAACCGATCCTAAGGCGTAGCGAGGACTAATTACCCGGACTATACTTAGACCTAGCCAAAGTCTATAGTAGGATAGGTACCTATACCCGTATTGTAGTACGAGACGCGTACTACGAATACGAGAGCATTAGGCTATTAAAGAGAAGGGATCCCGGTTAGGCTAAAGGTTACTAAACTCTAATTCGTAGCCTAGCTCGATAGTACTTCGGCCCTTCTACTAAAAGTAGAAGGTACCTCGAAAGAGGAAACAGGGAAAGGAGTTGCCTAGTAACCTCGCTATATTGTTCGGTAGTTTATTAGCTCTAAGAATACTCGGTTATAGCTCCTACCTCTAGAGTCTTAGACTTCACTCTAGCTATAGGGCTAGTTAGGGGGATTTTAAGGCTAATAATCCCTAGGGGGGTTATTGCTACCTAAGCCTATATAAAAACAAGAATACCTATTCTACTAGTAGTATAATAGTATCCCCTATTTTACACAAAAAGCAAAAACAAAAAAAAGGATTTCATTACTATATAACAATCGTTTAAATGAGTTTAGGTATAGGGCTAAGCCTAGTATCAATATCCTCTAACGAGGAACCCGACCCGATTAACGAATAGATAAGACGTTCGCCTACTAAGATAGACAACCCCGCTATAGGGCTAGGCACTACCGGGCCTAGTACTACTAGACTAGGCGTTAGTCGAGTACTAGAACCTAGTCCGGACATGGATTTTAATAGCGCTATGTTTGCTACCTTTAAGACGCTATAGTAGTAGATAATAGAGTAGTAGAAGGAGTTTACTCGTATTAATAGGCGCTACCCGCTAGAGCCTAGTAGTAACTCTAACCCTTAGTTTAAAGGATATAACGCTACCGCCTATATCGAACGATATAAGGACAACCTTATTGAGTATAAGCTAAACGACCGTTCTAACGCTAAGAAGATCCGCATATTTATACGAACGACGGATACTAAGTTACATACTACGCTTAGGAGTCTCGAAGGCTATCCTAACAAGGCCGACAAGTCGAACGCTAACTAGGAGAAGTTTAAGAAGTCCTTCTTGTAGGAGCACTATAAGAACGATAGCCGTAGGGTTAAAGGTAGTCGTCCGTAGCTTGAGACCCTATATACCTAACCGCTACGGAAGATAATAACTTAAAGGAGTACATTCGCGAATTCGTTAAAGCTACGGATACTATTCCTAAGGAAGACCTCGAGAACTCTTAGCGGACCCGACTACTCCTAAAAGGTCTTCTAGGCCCGATGTCTTAGCGTATCTTCTAGAGATGTAAGCTTACTAATAACGACCCTAATACCTTCCGTAATTTTAAGAGGATCTTGGAGTATATTAAGTAGGACATTAATAGCTCTACCGACTATAGGAAGTTTATCGTTAGCAAGGAAAAGAGAGATATCGATTTAGTCCGTCTCGCTTCTAAGCCTACTATTCCTATCCTAAGGTTCCTACTAGAGTCTCAATTAGCCCCTCTACTAGTTACAAAGATATAGTAGTTACTCTACCAAGCTAGGAGGACGAGCAATTCAATTAGTTTATCGATAAGTTTCGCGCCCTTAGTATTAACAAGCTAAAGATATTAGTTACTACTACTAATAAGCTCGGTACGACTTAGAAAGTATCGGATACTATCGGAGACACCGACGACATCTATCCCGACGCGCCTATAGTAGATGTCTTTACTAATTAGAGGACTAGGAGTACGAGAAAGATACACCCCGACCTTAATAGTAAGTATTAGATGTGTAGTAGTATTAACTATATATAGAACGACTATCTAGTATAGAAAGAGCTTATAGATAGGGGCTTTATAAACGAACAAAACGATAAGACGTACTATAGCAAGACTAGTAAGTAGATACTATACCAATAGGACCTCTATACTCCGAAGCTAGCTATTATCCTACTACTACTAGAAGCTAGGTATAGGCTAATCTATTAGGAGGTCCTAGGCAATAGTACCTTTACGGCTATCGCTAAGCGCGAAGGCAAGAGGGTTAGGAAACTTAGGGACGAAGAACGTGCCAAGGACGGGTCTATCCCTACTATAGTAGTTAAAGCGGTAGCCGTGACCTAGAACGACTAGCTAATCGTAGAAATGTACGGCCTCTAAGAGGACGGGGGAGACGACGATACGGACCCGATTACCGCGATGCCTACTATAACGAAGCCATAGACTAAGAACCCTTCGCGACCTAGTATAGCCCCTATAGGCGGACCTAGTCGGAAGGCTATAAACAAGGTTAAGGAATAGCGGGAGACAGTTACTAAGACTAAGAATCTTATTACTACTTAGTAGAGGGCTTAACGACAAGTTAGTACTATACCTAGTACTTCGAACGAGTCTCCTACCGAGAGCGCTATATCTACTACGCTAGATTAGCAAGTCGTTAAGTCTTAGGAGATCGAAATAACGGAGGGTAGTACGAACGACTTATCTCCTAGCCTAGCCAACCTACCCGTTTATAATAGGAAGAGGGATATTAATCCGAAGTTATTCCACTTCGACAATTATATTAAAAAGTATAGCGTAGGAGATACGACTAGGATATAGAACATCTTCTAGACTTCTTAGTTTCTTAATCTTTAATCTAGCGTATCTATAGGCAATCTCCTAGCCTATAGGGTTCCTACTAATCTCTTCTAGAAGCGAGTGCCTAATAATCTAGAGTTTATACGCGATCTAGTAGCCTTCTAGAAGGACAAAGGTAAGGCGACGTATATCGACGTCTATACCTTAGAATACCTTCTATACTTCTAGGAGTTGCTAGCGGATAGAGCGACGGATACCAATAACGTACCTAGCTCGATAGGCGCCTACGCGGTGTAGTTTACTAGCATGTAGGTTAGATATGCTCTACCGGCCGATATTAAGGACCTATATAGTAGACCTATAGAGGTCGACCTATCTATAGTAACTCGCGAATTTGCGGTCGTACCGAGTATCTATATCGATATTAAGATCGGCAACCGCGATATTCCGGTCCGTACTATAATTAATAATAGCTCCAAGTCCCTTATTATACCCTTAGTCCTCGCTTAGTAGCTTCGCTTACTAATTAATAAGGAGGTAGTTTTAGGCATAAGAGGCGTTAATAGGACGGTTGCCTTTGTAAGGGCTTATTACAATATTATAGTAGACGCCTTTGGAATTATATACGCCTTTACGTTCTAGATAGTAGCTAACCCGGAGATACCTGTCCTTCTCGGACGACCCTAGTCTCGCATGGTACGCGGCATCTAGTAGAACTATAATAATAGATTATAGGAAGATACCATTACCGACTAGAAGGGGAATAAGATCGTCTTTACTAGCCATATTAGTAATCAAGGTTGTAAGTCCTATAAGGAGATTGTCGCTACTACTTAGAGACGTAGGGAACGCCTTACTAGCCTAGATCGAGAGGGAAAAGCTCTAGCGCTACTATAGGACCGTTAGTTTACGCCCTATATACCTACAGTCTATACTAATCGAGTTCGTTCCGGTTAGAGGGGGAGGGATACTAAACAGATTAGCGATACCAAATAGATTAGCTTCCCGCCTATTAAGTACCTTATAACCTACTAGACGAACTACTAGGCAATAATAGCAACTTAGGAAATAGCGACTTAGAAAACGATGACTTAGAAATCAAGGTCTTTCGGACTATATACTAAGACTCGGAAGCTTTACGTAGCCAATCGGGAGTACCCGCTAATAACCCCCCTAGGGATCATTATAGCAATGTGTTTAGCGGTATTCTAGGAGGGGACTATAAGCTATATATCGAGCGCCTCGACAATAGAGACGATACGTCGGAAGAGGTATATACTCTATTCTATTATACTAACCTTCGAAGCGGGCGCCGGAGGGAGTAGTTGCCTCTATCTACTTAGTCCTCGGTAGACGTTTATACCCTATACAAGAGGGTAGCTAACAAGGTTAAACCGGTCAAAGGTAGCGTACACATAACGGATAGATCTAGTCCTAGTAGTAACCCGAACTAGAGATAGGACTACCTAGACCGAGAGGTAGCTCTTCTACTAGGAATAGGGCCCTATAACTAGAAATATATTACAAAGAAGTTCTCTACGATTAAGCGTAGGACGAGGCTAATAGTAGAGCGGCTTACTAACATTCGTACCGGTCTAGAGCTTACGCTAACGAAGAGGCACCTCCTAGAGGAGCTACTATACAATAGGGAGGCGGTACTAGTATACGACTTTACGTACCTTAGCTACATTAACCCTAAGATCGTACTACTATAGAAAATTAGGACTATTCCGCATAAGCTATAGGAGTACCCTTCCTTTAGGATTAATCCGAGTCTACGCCCGATCGTAGAAGACATAGTCCGTAAGCGTATACAAGTAGGCATACTAGAACCTTTATATACTTCGTACCGCAATCTATACTTCCTAGTAGGCAAGAAGTAGGTCCCTAGGAAGGACAAAGAGTATCGCCTAATTAATACTACTACAAAGTTCAATACTATAACGATTAGGGACGCTAACCTAC